>JASANN010000342.1:278631-307931 GCA_031762395.1 Calameuta pygmaea | reverse complement strand
TTTCTTAAAAATGTTTCAACAGTAGGCTTTTTCAATGGTTCTTGAGAAGTTCTATAGTTACCGGTCTCGTTCTAAGGATTGCTTTGGGAACCAGCGATGAGTAGCGGAGAACCTCTGCCCGCCCAAGCTTCACGATCGTGTTCACATTTAGCTCGGCTACGACGGAATACGCTTTATCGACGGAGGTAATGATCACAAAATCGTACTTCCAGGCTCGCCGCTATGATTTAGCGCCTTGATTTTGGTAACGCCTAAAACCGTAGCGTTGGGTATATTTCGACTATTTGTGTAACTCAGCAAACGTCGATGCCAAACATTTTTATAGATTTAAATACACTATTCTTTATTTCTCGATACATAGTACATTTGAAGCGGAATATTACAGTGTTTATGAAAAATGCAATTAAAATAATTGTCGGTACTTTTTTTTTTTACTGAAATCAAATTAAAAAGTCGATTGGTAAACGTTTGATGGTAACCGTTAAATATTTGAATTAGTTTCGCGGATTGTGCAAGAGATGGCGCTGATCATTGTGTCTATTTAATTAGTAATTTCGTATTTGATTTACGATTTCAAATATACCTTTAACGTATTGCTCTGCTATAGATGAAATACAACTGTCTTTATTCTTTATTATTATTGCTATCCTTCGTGTAACTTTGCGAAACTTTAAAGTTGAAAAATCTAGAACTTTTTAGCATCATTAAGAAGCTAATCCAACGTAAGTGTAAGTATAAGCACATAGAGCCTTTTTTGGTTTCATACCTTGATGTAATCAGCAATTTGTATTTAATGTGCTATTTTTATAAAATACCATTACCGTTGCACAGTAAATTATCACAAGGAATCTCATAGCACACTATAAAAACAAGATAAACATTTATAAATCTTGCTAGTAAAGTGAATAAATTGTCCTACTGACAAATTGTCCCAGTTGATCTCCGACTGAAATATAAGGTCAAGAGGACACTGTTCCATTGAAATTAAAAAAAAAAGATATATATATATATATACTATATGTTATACAAGTGCAATGTAGTACCAATCATCACCCATCACAATGCATCCGTTTGAAAATGATAACTTTTTATTAACGTGGAAGCACGTTAAAATTTTACAATATTAACGCACATAACGAATCAGACTCGTCACTTATACATTTTTGGAATGAACACACAATTAAATGCTATTCCAAAATTGCATCTCAAAACAATTTACTCAATCCTCGTGTATGCTCTAGATACGAGTTTAACATAGGTGTAGAGAGACGTCATGAGAAATAACGAATTGTAAAATAATCCTAGTACTCCTCGCCACCTTCCCCTTCTCCTTCGACAGAATCTAGGCCAACTTCCTCATAGTCCTTTTCGAGAGCAGCCAGGTCCTCTCTGGCCTCTGAAAACTCTCCCTCCTCCATTCCCTCACCCACGTACCAATGAACGAAGGCGCGTTTTGAGTACATCACGTCGAATTTGTGATTCAGACGTGTCCACGCATCAGCGATAGCTGTAGTGTTGGCCAGCATGCAAATCGCTCGTTGCACTTTGGCCAGATCACCGCCTGGTACTACAGTTGGGGGTTGATAGTTGATGCCAACCTAATAAAAAGGTTGGATTTCAATTAACTGACATTTCCTGAAGACAAATAACTAAAATTTTTTTAAGCAGTAAAAAACAGGTCCAATCGCATCCCATTTACATAGATAAAATTGCAGCAATTTAAAAAAGAAGGAATGTCTTTCAATTTCCCACCGGAAACGTAGTCTGAGATGAAGAATCACGTAGTCTAATTCATTCAACCGTAACTCCGTTGATCTAACCGCATCCTTATTTCTATGATAATGGTACAAAATAACTGTAGTTTTCATTCAGATTTTCATATTGTAAATTTTTTTGTTAAATAACTCAAGCATCTCAAGATCCCCAAAAAAAAATTATTTAAAAGAGTTTTAGAATCGCAAATTCTATACTGCTTTTAAAATAAACAATTTGTAAAATACCTTAAACCCTGTAGGACACCAATCGACAAATTGAATAGTCCTTTTAGTTTTGATTGTGGCTATAGCAGCATTCACGTCCTTAGGCACAACGTCGCCTCTGTAGAGCATGCAGCAGGCCATATATTTTCCATGACGTGGATCGCACTTGACCATCTGATTTGCTGGTTCGAAACAGGCATTAGTCAATTCGGCAACCGTAAGCTGCTCGTGATAAGCTTTCTCCGCTGAGATAACAGGAGCATAAGTAGCTAATGGAAAATGAATACGCGGATAAGGGACCAGGTTAGTCTGGAATTCTGTCAGATCGACATTGAGTGCACCGTCAAATCTCAAGGATGCTGTGATAGAGGAAACTATTTGACCGATCAATCGATTGAGGTTCGTGTATGTTGGACGTTCTATGTCCAGATTGCGCCGACAGATATCGTAAATGGCCTCGTTGTCGACCATGAACGCAGCATCCGAATGTTCGAGGGTCGTGTGAGTCGTCAGAAGCGAATTGTAAGGCTCGACGATCGCTGTACAAATTTGAGGCGACGGATAAATCGCGAATTCAAGCTTCGATTTTTTCCCGTAGTCCACGGAGAGGCGCTCCATTAGCAGGGACGTGAACCCAGAACCAGTGCCGCCACCGAAGGCGTGAAATATCAGGAATCCCTGGAGTCCCGTGCACTGGTCTGCTAGTTTACGTAGACGATCCAGAACCAGGTCTACTATCTCCTTTCCTACTGTGTAGTGACCCCTTGCGTAATTGTTTGCAGCATCTTCCTTTCCGGTTATTAACTGTTCTGGATGAAATAGTTGGCGATAGGTTCCGGTTCGCACCTCGTCTACGAATTCAAATAATTACTTTATTAATGTATTGAAAGATTGATTGATTTTTTGGAAACTGAATAAAGGATGGTTGGAGGCTATGAAAATTAGATCTTATGGTGGGAATGTTGCTCTTACCGACGACTGTCGGCTCCAGGTCCATGAAAACGGCTCTTGGTACGTGTTTACCTGCTCCTGTTTCGCTGAAGAAGGTGTTGAAGCTGTCGTCTCCACCACCGACTGTTTTATCTGATGGCATCTGACCATCAGGCTGGATTCCATGTTCAAGGCAATACAACTCCCAGCACGCATTGCCAATTTGAACGCCACCCTGGCCAATGTGTACTGAAAGACACTCACGCTGCGTTGAGAGCAATCAACAAGTTAGAAATAATTATTAAATTTTCTTAAGATCTAAGAAAAAAATCTTTTCCTTGAAATTGCCTTAATTTAACGAGCGGCGTTATCACTGTTTAATTATGCAATGATTATTGAGTTTTTAAATATGACGATGGCGTTTTGTATTAGATGGGTTCGCCGAATGATTAAAGAAAATTATGAGTTTCGTTTGTCCAATTTAAATGGCAGTTGTATTGATTTGATTTTCGAAAATTTCGGGAATTATTACGTACCATTGCTAAGTCGGTGATATAAGTTTGATAAGACTTTAAGATTAAAAGGATTCTAAGAGCTGACCCGTAAACTTTTTTTTTGCGAATGAACAACGAAATAATCGAATCTGTTTATTGGCGAGCGTTGCGAACATCGGCAATTGTCATTTTTTTTTTTCAAATTCACGTTTTACACATTCAAGTCAGTTGGATGGTGTTGATTTTGACACTGACTGTAAACTTTATTTATCTGGTATTGATCGGGCTTTCAGAATTAAAAAAAATCTTTTGAAACTCTTGCCATTTTTTTGAATTGTTTCTATCTCGAGACTTATTGATTTATGATAAAAATATTTATTTCTTCTTATCAAATACTTCGCACATTCTATTTACATTATTTATAGAAATTGATTATTTATTATTGTACAATTAATTGGTATTTTCGTCCTTTTGTAATTCCTGTCTTTTCGCTGGTAAATTCATCGGAAGTCGGTTGGCGCGACATTTCTTCGAAGGGTGTATTGATTCAGATGATTTTTTCATGCAAACATCAGCATCGCAAGGTTTTCGAACAAATTCTACATTACAGCGCGGTGAACGAAAGTCTGGAACGAATATTTCTTCGTTTGCCTAATGAACATGGAAAAATTATCGTATAGCAGTCACGTATTAGATATTACAAAATTATTAGAGAATCGAATATACTTATCGAATATATATAATTATTTGACAATGGAAAATTATCATTACTCGACGGTAGCACATAAAATATAATTGTTACCCGAGGAATTGTTTTTTTCAAAAAACTCATTCGTCGCTGCAATTTCTCTTCTTCCAATTCGACTGATTCTTTCTCCTTTACTCCTAACTTTTCCCCACGTTGCAATTCACCCTGAAAAATTAGCTGTTCTGATTCAAAGAACTTTTTATCATGTAGCTCTACCTCTTTCTCCATTTTATTGTCTTCTTTTATTTTCTCTCTCAATCGCACGTCCCAGTTCTGTTGTTTTCCCGGTGCTGCAATTGGCGTTACTTCTTCTTTGGATTGCCAGGAAAACTCTGATTCTGATTTTAGGTTCTCTTCTTTTTCATTTATCGATGTTGGGTGTCCTGGAGAAATAAAAACGAACATTTAGCGATTATACAGGAGCAAGAATGAATCAAATAACACACGCACGTTTAAATTTAGAAAGGATACGTATACGGTTATTTATTCTTGTAGCTCTATTGAAAATTCATTTCCCTTACCTCCTGTACTTTCTTCTGTTTCCATTACTTTCTTTGTTTTCCTTATTTCGCCATTATCTTCTGTTTGTTCAATTTCTTCAATTTGTTCTGCCTTGTTGCTTTCTTTGACTTTTTCTATTCCTTTCGTTTGCTGTACTTCTTTTATTTCTGCTATTGAGTCTGTTTCGTCTATTTCTTCATACTCCATTTGCTCTTCTTCAATTGCAAAGAATTCTTTAAACATTGATTTTCTCTCGATTTCCTTCACCCTCCCTTCCTCCTCATCTTTATTTATGTCCTTTTCATTTTTTATATCTACTCTTCCTTCTACTTCCTTGTTCGTCTCTTTAACTTTGCTTACTGAAATTCCACTTAATATTTCATTCTCTGATTTCTGTTCTTCCATACTTTTATTATAGGAAATTGTTTCCTCTTCTATTTCTTGCCAATCGATTTCTCTCTCTTCATTTATATAATCAAAGATTTTTTCATTGCTGTCTTCTTCTTCTTTTATAGTTTCTTCTTTGGATTGCTTCAATATCACTGAATCCATTTTCTCTGGTATTCCAGTTTCTATTTCATTTGAAATTTCCTCATCCACTTTGTCCTTCCATATGTTTTTTTCATCTAACCAAGGAGACCCTGCAGGTGATTTAATCTCAAAATCTTCAACAAGAGTATGAGTACCTTTCTTTGGACCACAAACAGTTCCTAACAGTTCCCATGAACTTTCTCCATCAAACTCATTCATTTCATCACAAGAAATTTCTCGGCTGTCAAAAGAGTACATAGAATATTGTCAAATCTTATTGACTATACATATAATTTATTTTCACATTTTATAGTGAACAACAAATTTTATTGTTACCCTTCTAGCAAGTTATCTTTGTACTTTTCCGCTTCGCCATCGAAACTCTGAGACCGTGAATCTTGGATGTAAATACAATAGCAAGACTCTCCTAGTTTTCCAAATCCACAGCAGGCGCAAATTTTTGGTCTAAGTAATAAATATCGTTTACACAGCAAATTAAATTTAAAAAAACGAATCTCATACGTTTCGCTACTTGAATAAATAAATCATTTTTTTCAAGTCAAACTTATTAAAAAAACCTTATGAATTCATCATCAGATTCTCCAAATTTGGATCTGCCTTTTAATTCTTCGTGATCACTCGACTTTCCCAAGTCCCTTTCGAACGTGGTCATTCTAAAATTCAATAAAATAAAAAAAAATCCTTTCGATAACACCGAGATAATAGTATGATAACGACATAGCTATGTAGAAACAAAAAAGTGAAAGATCAAAATAAACTAACCGTTCCCACCAATCATCAGGGGACTCTTTTGATAACGGTATATTTTGTTGACCTGAAACATCCTCTTTACAAGCTTCCTTAAGATCTGATCGATATCCCGTAGGTTCGTACCAAGCTTTGCGACAGTTTTCTACTATCCAATCGCGTTCGTCTCTTTTTGGAATTCTGAGCACCTATTTTTGATCCCAATAAATCCACAAAATATTCATAAACACAATTCTCAAATTTTCTATGTATCTCTGTACCTTTTTTGGATTTTCGTAAGACGTGACGCAATAGGTATGAGGGTCGAATACGCCATTTCCTGTATCATAGCATCCAGGAGGAAGTAATCTAGTTGGCTGAATTCTGGTTTTCAAAGATTTTCCAGCTGGTTGTACCTCAATGTTAGGAAGAATATGAAATCTGTGAAAAAAAATGTGTCAACGTCAAATCCCAGTAAGTGCATCCTGTAACAATTAAAATTTAATCAAGCAAAGAAAGTAAAGAGAAGAGTACTCGTATATCAAGATGGTAGGCGACCCGAGAATCAGAATTAATTATTCTAATAACCTAGCGTCGTGCCTTGATCTCTCAGTAGATAACGAGGTATATACATAAATGCGAATAAACTTTCACGCATTGGCGAAATTGCATATTATTTTCTAATTCCCATCATCAAGGTCATCACGAGTGAAAGCATCTCTGATCATTTCACTTTCGTTTCCGATCTTACCCAATAATGTCAAACGACTCTTCCTGCTTTCATATTCTATCATAAAAGAACAAATTTTCTAAGCATCCTAAAACTCTATACCGATTCATACTTATGAGCTATTCTCAATTAATAATTAATTATATAATAAAATATTATTGACTAACCGGCGATCAGGAAATTCACAATACTTCCAATCACTTGACTCAAAGGCCAAACCATCACCAAACGTGAAACTGTACTCTTGTAATTTTCCATATTTCCAAAGTCCATCAATCCTTTGATTTTTTGGCCATTTCAAGGTTCCCTTGCCGTGAAACATGCTGCTTCGAAATTCACCCTCATAAGTCACGCCTGTGTGCAGACAAGAGTCAAGAGGTTAAAAAATTCAGCAAATCGGCCATTTATAATTTAGCAGGGGCAAACACGAAGGTCCTAGGTAATAGACGGAGTTAATACTTAAGTCGTAAATCGCAGCTAGGGTCTTTGGGAACAAAAAAAAAAGTACAGTTGGCAGTTGGAAATATAAAAAGTAGACCGTTGGACAATTGGAAAATTGTAAGTTGGAAAAAATGTTCAATTCGCAGATGATACGTTTCAGAGAGGCTTTACTGGTCCACTGCATCTATAAATGGAACCAGTAATGTGCGAATATCAAGCCGGCTGCTGTCATGCGTTTCCTGAATATCGATTATTCAAGATTTATAATGCAAGTCATCCGACTCTTGGAATAACTATTTATGCAGGTACGCACGTCCTCAATAATGAATCCTCATCAGAATGTATCGCAGGAAAGAGGTGACGTTTAAACTGTAACTGAAATTACGCGATTCGATTATCATTCGATATTCCAGTCGAGAACTCAAAGTAATCTGAGACGCTTTCAGTCGCGACAGTAGTGACATCTGTCGCCTGCACTGTGAATTACTAATTGCGACCCCTTTGGCACCGACAGGTAGAATAAGAATTTACAGTGTAAATACAAATCAATTCTCAATCTACTTTTGCAGCTCTAAACGTCACTATGACTTTCGTTAATTACACAAGTGAGATAGAAGAAAATAATTAAGCTACGGTAGATATTGAGAATTGATTTTCATTCTTAAACTCGTAACGTGGATGCTTCTTCCCTCGGTAGGTAAGAGTGAGTATTTTTTGCTAATTACAAATTCTCCACTGTAACGGTACGAATTACGTGCAAGCTTGACGTGTACGAGGCGGGAAAAATTGTCACGTGGTAATTCCTAGTATTCACTTATCTGCCAAGCCAAATGCTTTTGACATCGATTCGATGGGAAAAAAGGATGAAAAAAAAAAGGTGTATATAAGAGATCGATTCCCGTAACTAACGGTTTCATACGACTACGTATTACGCATCCTGAATAGCACGCATTGGTTTAGCACGGTAAAGATCTCAAAAGTTACAGTTACTTATCGGAAGTGACTTTATGGTAATATTGTAAACTGTTGCTTAGTACTAAGAGGATATGGAGATGAATGATCTGTAAGTTGGAACACGTTAAATTATGCAACTGAGTGTACCTAGCATATAGTACCTGTGTCATAAATCATGTACACGTGTGTAAATTGGGCTCGTTAATTCTGAATAGATACGTTGCACCTTTGAATTGTAATCTAAATAGATAGTCTTATTGGTTTCAAAAATTTCAAAAATTAAATGTACATTAGATTTGCGGAAGATGCTGTGGATGCATCTAGAGATGTAAATTGATTAGGTAGGTTATTGAAATTATGATTTAGTTACCGTGAGGCATGACGTATCTGCCAATTCCAGTCATTCCAACAGTGTCCCAAGTACCTCGATAGCTACTTCCGGTGACAAAATGTACTTCGCCAATGGTGGTAATGACGTCACCGATTATTCCCATACCTACTTCCGGTAAGTCAGATCCGATGGACTCGACGCTTTCTTTTTCAAAATCTCTCTTTATTGAGCTTGTGTCAACATTTTTATTTTTATACAATGGATTTCCGTCGTCCGCTGTAATTTCGTTCATTTCCTCCGTGTCTTTTTCGACTTCCGGTACCACGGTTACTTCGGCACTGCTAGGTACTCCTGAAGCAAGAGTCAGAGGTTAAATAAGAAATTCTTGGAATTCGAATTTTTCTTTGATAAAATATCGTAACGATTTTTAAAAAATTCGAACTTACCGCTATGCATGAGTGAAATAAGGCGGGAAAATATAAAAGGAAATTTTTCGAATTGTACGGGATTTTAGTTTTGAGAAATCAATCAATTTTATTGAGCGTTAAACACACAAAAAATTGAATAAGACTGCAGTCTTTTTTTTCTTCGATAATTCTAGCCAATGAAGATCAAGTAGAAATGCTATTCAAGGGTTCGATATAACGGGTGTTGACGAATTCTTATAAATTATTGATTTCAATAAAAATCGCACGTTTCCATCTGTCACTGTTGAAAAAAATAACGTGTACGCTGTTAATGATTAAATAAAAATATGCATCCCGGTAGGAGCTGCAAGTTGCAAAAGGCCAATAACGAGATGGCGTTGCAGTTCCTCGGTACTAAATAGCGATCGAACTGTACCGGCACTTGCATTCGAGCGTGATGCTTAGTAAGGTGCATTGATACGCTCTATCACTGATTCAAGTATCTGATTATTCGTTATTAATTAATTGTGACAAACTTTACCAATATAAGTCGGTGACAGTTTACGCCCTAATAAATAATCAAGCTCCACGTGGTACCGGTTACTACAAGTTTGATTTTTCCCGCGAAAAGTCTGCAGGGTAAGTCTTCGTTTTTTTTTCTGTAAAAAAACTAATCATAACCTTGAAACATGGATATTTAATTGCTCGTGTAATTTAAATGTATATTTCGTAAAATTCTTTTTTAATTAAATAAAAAAGATTCTGGATCTTCATCGGTGCAAACGGAATCCTGAAAAATGTTTTTTTTTTTCATTTAGTGTAAAAATCATCTAATTAAATGCTAATTGCTATTTCGATATATTTTTGACTTTAATAAGAATTAAATATTAAATGGATTTTGGAATGTTGAAAATGGTCTGAAAATCTTGACTCCTTGTTTATTAATTAGTTAACGACTAATTTATAGCTTTTTTATGTTGGTACCACGCGATTGTTACCGCGGGAAAGTTTGAAAAATACCGATACAAAAGGGACGTCATTAAATTCTTATATTGTAGAAAATGATTGGCGAACCACGTGGATTTTTTTACGATCACGACAATCGACGTATTGGTAATTATCGAGTGATCGATTAGTAATTATCGGCTCGTTTTAAAGTGTTGCTTTCGATCGTTATGTTTGATTGATTTTTTTTGTGGAATTTGTAAATTCCCGAAAATGACAATTATTCAGTTTCACATAGGAATACTATATGCCAAAATATATCAAATCGATATATCAATACGAATAATTGCAGAATACTAGAGAATATTGATTTTGAAATTTTTTTTCATTACTATAAGTATCGTCTGAATGAAATATACCAAGCGAACGACAATATCTTAATACTCACTTCGTTAAAATTACGTCATGTTTTGTTTTTTCATTATTTCCCATTCGAAACGACGGAATGCGAAATCCGGATTGAGTACCTGTGTTTACGCACGTTTTTGATTTCCAATTAACACTCGTTAACGAGGCTATAAACTAAATGGGTTTTCCTCGAAGGAGGCATACATACCGGGTGACCTCATTTTAATTACAATGTTCGACCTGTATTCAGTAAATTAAACGACCGAAGTGGGCAGGTAACCTTACAAGTACCAACACTCGCGACCTGCACTTAAATTTAATAAATTTGTGTAAAATAATTTTTTTTCCACTATACACTAATTAATATCGCAACAATTTTTGGTCTTATAATTTTATTTTTAAGAAAACATTAATCAATCGTAATTCACTTTTTGTTAAAAAAAAAACGCACCAATCACCGACGACCATTTTTATAAATAAATATTAAATTTATTATTATTCAAAGCATACCTAACATCATACAAATAACTAACAGTCTGTTCCTGACATTTTAATGAGTCTTGTCAAATGATTAATAAATTTTCACGAGCCAAAGATTAAATTACTTGAATATCATTAGTCACCTGGTTACTTCCTTTTTCATTCTCACAATTTGGAAATGCTTTACCCGTGTCAAGTCCCGCTGCTTATGTACGGTCTTAATTTTCAATTAACACTCAGTAACGAAGCAGCGAGCCGGACGAGTTTTCTCCGAAAATAAATTCATATACCGGGTGAAACTTTTTAAAAAATATTCACATCATTCTCGTAAATACATTTTTCTTATAGTTACGATAAACTATAATAACAAAGATGATAGTAAATACGATCAGTCAATAATTGCTTATCATTTTTATCTACAAAGTCGCCATCTTACGAGCATCTATAATCACAAGTATTCATAGGTAGCTAATGAACTTGAGAACCATATAGATCTTCTCTCCCACGAAAATACTCCAGAAACTGAATAGTGAAATTATTTCACGTGGATCCGATAAGCTAAATATATAGATATAGAGCATGTATAAAAGAAGGAAAAAAAAACTACGAATTCTCGTGGCAGCTTCCCGTCTATTGTGAAAGAATCTTCGCCATTGTTTCCTGAACAATTTTTATTAATACTACCATTTCACCCACTGGCGAAATCATTATTAACACTTTTCCAATAAATCATCATTATTCCCACATACGATTTTCGCTAACGAGTGAAATACGAGAAAAAAAACTATTACGACTGTTACCGTAGAAAAATGTAAAATTTCGTATTTTTGATCCCTGCAAAAATTATGATTTTCCAAATTTTTCTTTTCCTACCTATACTCAAAATTTAATAATGCACTTCAATAAAGCTTTCTCTGTCGTCACGTTAATTTTGATTCGGCATGAGTTACTGAGGCGCCTCACGTACCTGGATCATAGATCATAGATCATAAAACATAGATCATAGCACCTAGTACCGATAGCTATGTAAACGCGAGACGCATAATGATATACATATACACATAAGAATAACAATAAAATACGACAGAACAATGACACAGGCAATTCTATGTAAATATGTTAATTAATCATTTTAATTACGTTAGATAGATATGTAACACACATATGTATCCTATGGGTAGACCTACATTAGTCCCATTGCGCAACAGAGATTATTACGCAAGGCAGATGGGATTTATTGTGCAACATAAATTATCGCACAGCACACATTCTCGTATAAACGTAACTTACTCATATTCACCATGACGTATCGTATGGTATTAATTACGAATGACGAATAAAAAAATTGGCTAAAAAAATTTTGCACTTTTGCGCACGTATTAGCATATACGGAATTTTATGGTGAAAATGATATTTCTGCTAAATTTAATTAATTTAATTAATTTAATTAATTTAATTAATTACTAATTGGTCTCATACATCTTAGCAAACAAGGATATATCGAAAGTCTATGATTATATTAGTATGATTACCAACTGCAGTTTATTAAGGTATAATTTATTAATACTGCACGTTGTGTCAATCGATTGCATTATTTTAAATAACTGCATGGAAATTATATGAGAATTATTATATTTCGTTATAGGACCGTTCGGTCGATTCCGTTATTATGCTAATTAAGCTAAGTGTGCATATACTGTCTAGGGACCCTAGGAATGTTACTAACTTAGAGAATACGACGAAAACAGGCCAACTGTACTTGCGTTCAAAAGCATACTAAATAGATGCTGGGACATTTAGCATGATTTACTGTAGAAGACTCCGACGTGCTGAATGTGAATGCACCTGTAGCAGTAAAGAGTAATTTAATTTTGAATACTTATACGTTCCAAAAAAAAAAAGTAAACTGCACTGAATTTCGTGTATAGTTTCGAAAATCGCACGAGATACGTAAAATGCATAAATGGACGATGTAAAGTCCGCGTTACGATTATTCAATTAATTTCACGGTGCAGGCAAATTGAGTGGACGAAACGATCGGGCTAATTAATGTCGACTAAATAAATTATTGGGAATACCGAAGCGGGTCGCGTTATCGCGGTAAAAAAAAAGCAACTGGTTAGTTTATTTAGTGAAATATCAATTAATTTTCTACGTACATTAGTATCGATAGACAATGAAAATTAACAGAATTATCGATAAATTCAGGTACAAGTTGTCTTATTCTCCGGTACGTAAATATTCCTTTAAAACGATACTAAAAAAAAAAAAAGACGCTGCCAGAAGAGCCATCTATTCTGACGTCGTTCCACTTCACTCGAGATAGTATCATAAAATTTAAAATAAAACGGTGAATTGTACCTGAAGGTCGATCCACGTGTTCTCAGTATGGGAGTCAAATCACATCAGACCCAATAAGTTCGTCCCGTCTTTGGGTCCCTCGCGAAACATCGCAACACAGTTGCCCCAATTTTCAGTAGACACGAGCCAAGCATGCGCCGCCATGACACCGTCACGATCGGACCCGAATAGACACGACCGTAGCCGAGTATGCACGAGCATTGCCGAATACTTACGATTTCGCACGAGACTGTCCGATCAGCCACAGATACGATTATGCAGTATATTGCCAGTCTCCGGGACACGTTCGTAACATGTTATGGCTTCTCGAAGGATCCGTTATATCGTTCCCGAGTTCCCACGAAACCTGCCGACATTTCTTTGCACGTAATATTGCCCAGTCGCTTGTATACGAAGGATACGAAGAAGGCGGAGGACAAATGTATTTGTACAGGACATTGAGAGGGTTGAGGATGAGGTTAATTCTTCGTGCTTACAGTATATATGTATATACGCACTATATAGATATACGGTAATACATTGTTGTACGGTTATGCGTGAGTCACGCAGGACATGTGCTTGACGTAGGGTTTACCTTATGCCGAGTCCTGCTTGGTTAAAGTATCCAGTAATATTTAAGCTTTGTACCAGGACACAAAGGATCCTTTAAAAAAAATAAAAAGGGTTCGTGATAAAAGCAAGTCAGGTGGTCGACATATTTTCAATAAGTGCGATACGCTAGCGGTATGTGTATATGCATACGGTACAGTGGGTACTGCAATATAACTTGCCGGTACTGAATGAGGTCTGTTGCAGAAATGGAATCGAACATGGATATCAGATAGCAATTGGTTTGTAATTTGAATATAATATTGGGTAGAAATGTTATTAATTTGTCTTATAAATTTGCACCGGTCGTGGTGGATCGATTATAGACGGAAAAAGAATTTTATGTACGTACCTGGAAGTGAGTTTGAGTACTTGCAGTTTTTGTGACGTCTAATGCTTATATACGTAATGCATTTTACACCCTAAGTATCTCTTTGCGTGTGGACGAAGAGGAATGCACTTTGAATATTTATGACTGCAGGTTGTCCTAGGTCAGGTCAGTCGGACAGTTGGCTGTCTTCATATTCTCAAGAGTACACTCTCACGGCCTCAATAAGGATCCCACTGGAAACGATGGATTCTGTACAGCATCTTCCAGATGTGATCTCACAGAGATTCATAAGCGGTCAGCTATTTTGACATTACCTATAGGTCGTTCGTATACAGTTTATTAAATATTCGTACGAAAATAGTAGATACAGCTAAATTTATAGGGGAAGATTTTTGAAATTTGAATTTCGTAAGATTATAAATTTCAATTTTCAGAACTATCTGATTTATTTTCAATCTGAGTTTGTCGGTCATTGGTTTGTAATGACGGTTTGCCTTTTTCATTCGATTACATCAATGCCACAATAAAATAACTCAGAAATTAAGTATCTATCAATTTTCGAAATTGCCTCAATTTCTAGTTCGATTAGATTGATAGTCTCGTAAAACCTGAAATGGTTATTATATTTATTGCGTTAAAACTGACTATAGAGAGCCGTAAAAAAGATGTTCTTCGTTACCGACCGAGGGCGGTAACTTTTCTTCTTCTTTTTTTTTCAGTCAAGCAGTTTTCCGTATTGAGAACGACATAAAAAGTATGGCCGATTCTGACCTGACATTTTTTTTTCGATTCTGCTTTTTTTCAGTCGGGCACTTTTTCTTAAGAAAATGTTGAGAATATCGTAAAAAGTATGGCGGATCTATCCTGTTCTATTTTTTACCCTATAATGGCATAGCGATAAAATACGTGTTTAACTGTCGCCGCAAATGCTTCGGTATGTAGAGTGAAAAGCCCTGTTGAATAAGAAGAAGTATCCTCAGTATACATACATCGGCATCGGCCATTTCGCTATGTAAGGCCTATCGTCGGTACCGAACGCGTGGAATAAAATTACCTCTTCTGGGTCTCGGTGACTGGGTCTTTCGTGTCTTCCAGGTCTCCCCAGTCTGTTGGAGATTCCAAGTAGAGATAATCGATGAGGATTAAAATTGAATGAAAAAAAAAAAAAATGTATTAAATTACATATAAATATACACAAAATCTAAATTAATTTATTCCACTAAATTTTACGACTTTCTTATTACATAAAACTGAAGAATCAATAACTCGATATTTTTTTTTCAATTAAAATAACACGCAATATTATTCCAAAATTAAATTTTGATAAAAGCACACGTGATCAATGTTGCATAATCTGTACGCGCATCATCATCTAATGGATTAAGATTTAATCTCAAATTTCACAACAGATTCATCAATCACTCCGACGTATTATAAGTGAAACTGTCAATATTGCCAAAATATATATATATATGCACACATAGTCAAGTGGAAATATATGATTACACAATATTCCATGCACTATCGGATAATCGCCAATGAAATTGGGTAACATTGCAATTCTCAATGTGATAAATATTCAAAACCAAAATACATCAAAACAGTCCAACCCGAGGGAAAAATTCATGTTATCGATAAGACGTGAATTTAAAAATGAAAAAATAATCACTTTTATCGTCATCAGTCGCAAAGAAACGTGGAGTTGATTTTTTTCTTTTCTCTACGGTTAAAATATTCCGCAGGTACGTCTTCCGGGTAGGAAGATAGAATTTGAAAACGTGCTGGGTTTTTGGTGAAAAAGAATTTTAATTAATCCATTAAACAAATGGATATCGGCAAGTTATAAAAACATGACTTAATCGTCGATTTCGATGTAATGGTTTTGCCTTATGTTTTTTTTTCCCCCTTTTGAAACCTTGTCCTTTTTCAAAATCAAAGAAATTCTACCTCGGTTCATTGAGTCGCCGCTGATATTATTTATTCCTGGCGTTGCTGTGCTTCGTAATGGTGGCTACAGAGACGCCGCGGGTATCGGAAGACTCGAACGATGAGAAAAGTCGATTACGACGGTAGTCAAGTTAGGGCAATGCTCTGCTAGCCACGAAGCTACGTAATCTGGAATGTCATGCCGCCTCAACCGAGCGTGACACCTGTTTCCCTGTTCAAGGAATCTTTAAGCATCAGCGGTCATGCTCCTGCATCTTATAATAATCATGGGAAGACATAAAAAAAATATTTTGACTTTTTATAAAGAGTTGAAAAAAAAGGGCAAGTTTGAGGAAAAATTTTTTAATGTAATTTTGTAAAAGATTTTTTTGACAAATTTTGTAAAATCTCATAAGATTCATTGGTCTAGGCTCAATTTTACCTGGTTATAATCTAATTAACCGAAGTTACTAATTCGCGTACGATTTCATGTGTGGGACGTCTGGAGATCTCGATCGCCATTGGTAAACACACCTTTAACTATGTCCCGTACCGTACGTGTATAAACCTAACAGTAAATCGTGACAGATTTTAATTTACACTCAGCCACGTTCAGACTCCGTTCATGGTCCTTTTACTCGAATAAACCTGACATCCTATGTAGCCCATACGACATTCCTACGATCACTTTGTGAAACAATAAAAAGTAATGTTAAGGGAGTACCTCCTTAAAAGGACATAAGATAGGATTAATCTAAATTACCTAAAAATCAAGTAACAATGACGTTTCAAGAAATTCCTAAGTAAATTCCACACTGTGGTTTAGAGTAAGACCAGAGTTTAACATCAAGCTGACTTTTCAGTGCATGTAAGCCATAACAAGACGGCCCCTCGAATAAGCACCCAATTCCTATACAAGAACCTAACCTAAAATTTCTCTCGAATCATTAAAAACCACCAAAATCATATCCAAAAAACTTTTCGAATATAAATATGAAAATTTGTCTATAAAGGAAATGACAAAAAAAAAACCGGAAACCAATTTCTACAATGCACGTCCCACTATACCATTCACGCTGCATCCTGGCAATGATAAGATAAAAAAAGAAGCTTCGAACGTGCCAAGACTCCTGGTCGATATTAAGCGCACCTGTTATCCGCGCTGTAAGTGCGAACGTAATTGTAACTGGATAAAGGTAGGTTAGGTTAGGTTTACCAAGAAGGTTGTACAGCGCAGTAGGGTGAATAGTCCTGGAAGGAATGAAGATGAAGAGTGGTGACCTATAGCAAAGTGGTGAAGAGTTGGAGGTCAGTGGTGGGGATGAAGAAAGGGGAGAGGGGAGGGGAGGGGAGGGGGGGCGTGGCAATCGGCGCGCGGGAAATTTAATCGAGGCGGCCAGGTTCAGGGTCAGGGAAGTCCAATGCACCGGCGCTTCCTCTAAACCGTTGCCGTTAAACCGTGGTTAAATATTAACCCGGCCCCAACGTCGCCCCGGCAAACTCTGAGTTATGAGCAGCGTCCCGACGCAGGTATATGGATACTTTGAGTAAAGAGTGACTGAATTAGTGAGTGAGAGAGAGAGAGGGGGGCAGTCGAAAGAATCTAACGAGCGAGAGAGACAAGAACGGAGAGTCTCCAGGAATTAGGAAGGTGGAGAAATGGAAAAGAGGGATAACGAGGAGGGGAGGGGCGGTTGGAGGGGAAGTGACAATTCGTGGCTGCTTGTTTCACGGGAAACAGAAAACCAACGGGATTTCCAATGTCCATTGGCCCATTTGGGATTTGAGTTTGAATGTCGTCATCGATTGGCCCCGTTACAATAATACGATTCGATGGTTTTCGACGGTACGATGCCCCCTCGGGTAATTGGATTTTCGATGACCGCTCGAAATGGATTTTTGTTTTATGATTTTTATCTTTTTGCTTTTGCACATTGGCGTTTCTATGGCCATTGGAAATTATTGGTATAGTTTTTCGGAGTATACGTGGAATTTTTTTATATTTCTTTGTTTTTGGTTTAAAGATTTTTTTTTGGAGGGATTTTTTTTTAATTTTTGACGATACTTGATATTTTAATTTTGGCTGGTGATTTACGTGATTTTTTTTTATTTTTGACGGGGATAGACAAAAAATTGCCGATATTCGAGCGATGTCTTAGACTTAATTATTCTTAAGTATTTAACTGTGTTTTGGGCAAATATTTATTTTCTATAGTGGATACGTTTAGAGATCTTTTTCGAATGGTTCTAAATTTTATGATGAATTTGAGGCTCTTCTCTTTTTTTGGGGGGGTTTCAGCACTTTTTTTCGATCTTTCTATACTTGCGTTATTTTAGGAGAAGACAAATATACTTACCCGGGAGTCAAATTGATCTATGATGATATTAGTGCGATTAGAGGTTATAGTGCATACAAAGTTGAGTAATCAATACTTTTTGCTACTGTGACGCAATCATTTAAGCGTCAGAATTTTCGTAAAATTTTTGGAATTTTTTGGAAAATCAAGAATTCTCATTGTACATATATTTGTATCTCCCAAGCTCGGTCACATTCGCCACAAATTTAGTATGCCATTAAAATCGTGGTGACCCGACGTCACCAGTCAGGATACCGTTAATTCTCTGTCCACAAGTCAGACACCGACAGTGGAACGCCTTGCAGTGACCAATTTTGAAAACGCCTCCAGAATTTGAAAATAGTCCAAAGTCGTACGTAGATAATAATTACATATGCACGCGATTCAGTAAATAAATGAAATAATATTAATCAGCAATAGTAATTTTGAATCAGCCACAGATTTTATAGTCGATAATTTATTACATGAAACAATATAATAATTCATAATGATTAATAAATCGTAAAGTCAGTATTCATTACGAATCGCAATGATTTACTCGAAACGTAAATGACGCACTTTCACTCGATGATCCGGTCAAGCTGTGTCATCGTAATTTTCAACGATACCATCGATTATCGTCATCCGTTATATACGGCCTTTCGTTTCAGGAATGCCAGGAAATTATCAAGAAATACGTTATTATAAGGCAATCGTTAGTTTCAATGATCATTTAAATCCAACATATGCGCCAACCCCATTTCCTTGCTTGTGATTTGCACTGCGAATTAATACACGTCAGGATCATTGCGGTTCTTACATTCCTGGTGTATTACGCGAATGCAAAATAAATTGATCGAAAATATGGAAGCATTTCTCATTTAACATGAACTTTCATGATGTTGCACAATTTTCACTTTTCAAAAATTCCATTACGCGGAAAAGCATTAAAGAATCAATAATCATGACTGAAACGATGGATGCTAACCGAAGTGTGCAATAAATTTTCTAGAAAAAAATCTTGATACCATTTTTTGGGAAAAAATTTATTTATAATTAACTATCAGTACATGCACGTCATTGTGGAAATTTAATGAAACTGAAAATCGAACTTTGAGGCAGCTGTAAGGAAGCATTGAAAAATGCCAAAAAAAAAAAGGATTAAAAATAAAAATAGGGTTTATTACCAGTAATAAATGCACCGAGGAATTACTGTCAGTACGTCATTTAGTAGACGGCTATTCCGTGTCTCTTTACTCTCATTCGTAAATATGGATGCTGCTTACGCTAATATCGGTATTAGTAATTTTAGTACTTACAGCTAATAATAGCTGCTACGGAACGGGAATTATTATCAACGCTCTCCCTGTCTCTTGAATATCCCACGAAGAGGAGGAAGAAGAGAGAGAGATAAAATAAGTAAAAAAAAAAAAGAGTTAAGAAGGAAATGAAGCGTCTTGGGGACCGAAGCCTATCGGGTTGGTCGTTGATTCGTGAAGGATACAAAAAGAAGCTGAAATGAAGAGAAGGAACGAAGTGGAATTGATCTGGAAAAGGAAGAAGAAGAAAACAAGGAGTAAGAAGCTATAGAGAAAATATTACGATAAAGTTGACGTGTAGACGGTATAAAAAAAAAATAAGAAAAGCCCACCCTGGGAATATTGTGCTGTATTAATTTGGCCTAAGGAGATAATTAAAAAAAGGGGTACAAAAAAAATATAAGAACGACATTGGCTTTTTGTACGCGAAGTAGACAAAGGATTGAGGAATTTGGAACGAAGAGGTGACTACTGAATCTGTCTGGCCTAGATTGAGGGTTGCTACTGATCGGAGTTTAAAGTGAGGTTAGAATCCATGGGCGATAACACTGTAAATAGAGGCAGAGAGAAGTCAACGCGTTGCAGGGAGCAAGGAGAAAGTATTAAAAAAAAATAAGAAGGGTGACTAAGGAATAAGGGTGGGTCAGAAAAATTTTTTTTTGATCCCTAAACTCTTCTCTTGTTTTATTTTAATTTCTAAGAATCGTACGTAATGCCTTCTAAAACCAGCATCCATTTTGGACGACGAGATTGATGCGTCACGAAAAACGTGTAAATGCAGATTTAAGTTTTTAAAAAAGCCTCGACTCCCTTTAAGCGACAAGCACGGGAAGAACCATGTACGAATCGTATCAATAAGTCACAGTAATGTCAGCAGGAATCCTAGGGAGCACAAAGGAATCCAAAAGGATCCAAGTGCAAGATCATAACAGTCTCGGGAAGACACAACAATACTCGACCTCCTTTCGTAATCTTTTCGAATCGTACCTTTTCGGTTATTCTCGGAGTTATTCGCGTGGCATCCCTCGCGAACGTGGGGTTCAGGTGAAGGTAGATGAAATCCCCCCACGCTCAGCCCCAAGAAGAACACCCCATGTCTCCCTCCCTCCCTCCCTCAACTGAACTGGAAAACCAGGAGCAGCAACTCGAACCCGAGAGAGACGTTGGCCGTCGCGCACTTCGCCAAGACTCGGTTGTTACTCGCTTCGTTTCGGAAGCAGCCGAACGTAAGGGCAGCAGCAGCAGCAGCAGCAGCAGCAGCAGCAGCAGGAAATACGGCAGTACGTAGTTAGCCGGCTTGGCGAACGGTCGTGATACGGAGAGACGTATAGCTGAGATATATATACAGTAATAACGTTAGGGACGTGCGGCATAGCAGTACTTATATATATTACTTAGATAGAAACGAGCCAATCGGCTGAGAATATCGGAGTTAAAACGACAAAGCTAAGGACGAGCGATAAAATAGGACTACGAGGAGCCTTCGCGCTACTAAGGTCACTACCCTTCGAGTTGTGGCAAGGTCAGCCGCAAGGATCGCGCAGTGAACGCGGCGTCGGGATACGCGCATCTAACTACCCAACTTAACTTACGCTGCTGCTGTTTGCCTTTTTGCTCTATCTTTAGGCACGACTTTTGCACCCTCGCTAATTTATTTCTTCGCTCTGGGTTTACTTTTAATTAAGAAAACTTTGTATTATTTCTTTTGACAAGCTATTTTAGTTTGGCGAATATTTGATTTGAGGATTTTATAAGTCAATATTTGGATCTGTCGACTGCGAGGGTCCTTTGCGTTTTTTTGGGGGGGATTTATTTGTTCAGTGCTCGTGGCGGGATTTTTAAAAATCTTTTCGGCGAACACGGAACGTGGAACTTCAGTGACTCGGTTGTTTCGTTGGTCGGGAGTAACGGGCATGATTGCCCTAAAGACCTGAAGAGGACACCGTGAGACTTCTTGAGATAATGTGAGTCGCTTTATTTTATCTTCTTTCTTTTGGGTATTACTTTTTACGAGGAGAAAGCTCGAATCGAGTTTGTACGCTTAGACGTTGCTTTGGGGGTTGGATTTTTTTCGATTGTTTACTGAGGAAATGGGGTGAGATCGTAAATGAAATTGTACTTTTAATTAGTAACAAAGTCAGTCTTGTAGGTGCCTAATTAATTTTGACTTATTCAGCGCGAACGTGCATATGTATGAAGACTTTAATGAGTAATTGTAGGATTTAAAAATGGACGTCCCTGTTGGTCGTTATTTTTTCAACTCTGAATTAATCTGGTTGATATCGATCGCAAAAGGCGGCAAATTTAATTCGCGATGGTCCAATGAACATTTATTACTGTTATTGTAATAGAATTGATTTGACGAAGGTCTCATTAAGAAAATTGACAAAATGAAAATTTGTGTCAAATTTAAGGAATTACAATTTTGACTCATCTTATTGTTACCAAACGTAATATTTGTTCTTTTAAAGTTAAAATCTTATTGATCAATAGTAACAAAAATATATTCTAGGTCGACTCTCGTGACGCAATAACAAAATTCTATAGGAAACTTTTGGCAGGGACGTTTCTTTTTCGAAAATTTTAATTCTATTGTTATGTGAAAAGTCGTGGAGAAATATTGAATATATGATTTCGTTTCAGTACCGGGATTGACAAGTGGTAACTTTTCCAGTGGAATGTATAAAAGTCAAAATTCTATTTATATAATGCAGCCTTGGTGTCGTCACTTTCTTAAAGAATTTCGAAAATTAAGCCTAACGGACATTGCAGTTGACAACAGATAATAGTTAATGCTCCTAATAGAATTTAAAGTATTGTAATTAATTGGTAATCAAAAATATATTATTAATAACGTTAATAACTTTTTCAAATAAGGATTTTTTTTTTCATTTAGAACCTTTTCGTGTTTCGTTTCAATAATTCAAAGTAGCGCCTCTGGTGGAAAAAAAAAGTAGCTTCGAAGTTACGCGAAACTGACAAGTGGAGCGTAATTTTGAAATTTCGGTGCAATTGGACCAATTGGGAATTTGGGTCTATAGCAATTGGAAACATTTTGAAATTCTCAAATATACTTAGGACAAAACATGGACAGGATTCTTTTGAAAAGTTTTGTAACAAAAATTAGTGTCCAAGAAATCGTTATTTATAGCGTATCGAATTAATAATTAGAATGACATCACCATGTTATGTAAATTTCGAAACTGCTTTGGAAAATTTCTAATTGCGTTAACATATCTTCCCTATAAATATTTAAGCCGATGGATGTTTTTCAACAAAAAATAAAAAGTAGAAAACTTGTTCCAAGCGTCGTGTAACTCTAATGAGACATACCTTCGTTAATCAACGGCTAAAGTCAAGAAAATTTTTATTTACTCCATCGATCTTTAGAAACATAACCAAGTCGCGAGTATTATCAAAAAAATAATGAAAATTTGGAAAAATTAAAAAAGGAATATTTTTATCCTCGTTATTAATTTTTAAGTCACGCTTTCCACTTTAATTGGAATTTCAATCGAACCACAATCCAACATGGCCGCCAGCAACGTCCATATGAATAAACGGAACCGAATCCTTGCGCGATGCTCGATATGAAAATAAATAAAAACCAAAATTATGCTAATATTTAGAAATAAAAAAAGCCATTAATATCACTTTTACGTAAAAACCAATTAATATTCACTCGTTCGACGTATATTTGCAACTCGAAAATTTCTCTTTCCTCGAAGCAAAAATTCTTGCGAAACATTTCGCGACTGACTTCGCAATGCTATGCAAACACAAGGGATCGATATATCGATCGATCTAAACAATAAAAACTTATTTCAGTAACATTCGTTGAGTAAACTTTCGGGCTTACATAACGACACGGAAGGTAAAGAACAATTATAAAACAATAGCCGAAAAGCCGATTTATCGATTTTACTTTACGTCAACAAAAAGAAAAAACAAAAGATTTTTCAAATTCCATTTTTATCTTTCACCATCTCGCAGTATACGATCGCCACGGATGTTTGGAATGCCCTTATTATTATTAATCTCTGTAATTATTATTATTATACATAAATTTAAAAACACAATAATCCCTATCAATTTTTATTCACAACCCGGTATATAGAATTGATCGTAAGAAGGGTGCGTGGCCTCAATGAGGGAATACGAGATCAAGGCAAGCAGGACGTGTTTTCGACTTTTATCTTTTTTTTTTTCAACTCCGTCAAGTATTGCAAACTCAAAGGCAAATACAAGTAACGCAAGTATAATAACGGGTGGTCGTACCTTTCGCTGACTATCCAACCCGGACCAACAATGAATGAAACAGCCTAACGGTATTGAAAACGGTCCAGCTCGACATCATCGATGATGTCCAACTTTTACAGCTTCCGAATTTCTCTCCGTTCTCCTATTGACTCACTGCTTGGATCTTGGCTTACTTTTCTTTCATACTGGCCGCGCGTTATTATTCGAATTAAACGGTGAATCTTATCACACGTTAAATCTTTGCTTTCACGTTAATTGACGGCGGAAGAAATTTTTTTTTATCGAAAATTAAATTTTACCAAGTGCTCGACGTATTTCAATCCTCGGGCTGATTATCGATAATGGAAACGGAGACATTTTTTTTTTTTTTTTGACAAATTTTGATAATCCTCGTACGTTTGCGATTTCAATATAATCAATGAGCGATGACGTCACTGATCTTACCGGAAGTCAATATCGCACGGGGAAACTTTCGAATATCGACGAAAGCATCGACTTCCTGTTTACTATGTAAATGCGAGCCAAGTATAAGGAGCAAGTGACTTCGTCATCGTGCAATTCGTCATCGTCATTGAAATGCCAATGGGAGGCCTTGACCATCGAGAAATCCACTCGATTAGCCGGCTCGACTGGTTGCACAATGAAATTGCAGTTGTTCGTTCGATAACTCGATCGTTCGATGACTTTACGAAGATAATTGTCGAATCGTATCGATACTAATCGATTTTACGAAAAACATGAAAAATTCGATAAATCGTCGGATTTCATTTTGACTGACGCGAAATCGCATTTGACACAATCAAAAAAACAGAATTGCCAACGATACTTCGGAAAAATATCGTTGAAAATACTAAATATATATTTATCATCGTAAACTGATAACTTGCACGTGAAATTGGACATCGGCAATATCAATTCATTTGGGTCAAATTTCATTTTCGCCAAGGTCCTTTTTGGCATTCGCGATAATTAACCTCATTCGTCATTCCGGGACCTGTATGGTTTTCTAAATTTGGCAAAAAAAATATCAAATTAGTTTGTAAGGCGTGTCACGTTTTTTTTTCTCACCCCGTACGTTTCTCTTTCCCGCACGTGACACGTCATAGGAAAGCGATTCAGGGGGGAGAGGGGGAGTACGAGAGAGACAGATAATAAATATAAAAAAAATGGTCAAATCACAGAACTAATATATTTGAGAGTGAAATCCCCCCCACCTTCCAGCCCTAAAAAAATTTCCATACACAATAAATGATGACCAATCAAAATCATCACGATGACACGTCGATTTCCTATGGATCGACGTGGCTGAACGTAAAAAGCCTATGGCGACTGTCGTGAATACTGGCGAACAGACGTGCAACGAGAACGAACGTAAATTGTGTCACGAATTCTGGAACAACCCGATACATCGAGTTAACTGTTTCCGCTTGTGTTAGTATGAAAGAGAGAGAGAGAGAGAGAGAGAGAGAGAGAGAAAAAAGACGAGTACCATATGTTTTCTTTTATTCAGCTGGCCCAAACGTTTGGGCCCTATACACCTAGTAACGGGTTCCTTGAATCTCGTGAAGAATTTGATCGTAGCTATGAAAGTAGCCCGAAGGATCGGTTGGTGTCGTTTAATTTTCAAAATTCCATTTTTTTTTCAACCGCGTATTTTGAATTTTGAAAAAAAAAAAATTTTTTTCTTCAATTTCTTAATAAGCCACAATGCCGTATTTTGATTCCGATCCTTTACTTCACGTTTATATCTGCTATTCGTTCGCGTTGCCTGAATTTAACGGAATTCTTCTTATGGTAATTTCTCCTGTGTTATTTATACGGCGTTGCCCAAGCATTTCTTTTTTTTACATAATTTTTCGTTCTCGTTCAAGGTATCTTTTTAAATCGCGATCATCGCGCATACGTATCTTTACATAACTCTTGACGATTGTATCATGGTAAAAGTGCAGTGCGAACAATTGATGTTTAATTAAACTTTTTTTTTTCTTCTTCTTCTTCTTCACTTTTGTCATTGTTACGCCCCAAGCGTTGCGCATGCGCGCTAGTACCCATGGATTTTACCTCGTAGAGTATCGACAACTTCAATCTGTATTTTGAATTTATTATACGTGCATATATATGTATATTCATTTAGTCAGTTGAAAATTTGAAAATTTGAAAATTCATACAAAAAATAATAGGATTCGTCGCCAATCGAATGGATAGGAAAACGATTCGGCCGAGTTGCACGTTACGTTGCCATTCGTTGCATTTTAGTGATTTTCCAAAATTCTATAGACGTACATGTTAATCTATAATCAGTCCTGCATAGCTGACTGAACAATGATCTTGACACGTGGTACATACAGCTATAGAAATCTGCATAATACCGAATGCTTGATTTGTACGTGATTCTATCACGGAATACGGGATAACCAATTTTTTTTTCTATTTATTCGAAAAGCACGCATGCGTTCGGACGATTATAAATTTTTTATTTATTGAATTCTAGAAAAAATTGAATTTCAGAAAAAAAATTGGAATTTAAGTCACTACGCCTACGTATGGCGACTATACGGACTTTTGGAAATATATTTTTGTCCCCGGTAAAATTGTCCTGGGCGGAGTTTGTATTTTTTTTTTTTTTTTTTTTTCTTTAACTGTACATCTCCAGTTGAAAGTCTGCGCATGCGTATCATTAACGTATCTCGTTAACGGACTGAAGTCGTGTTTGCCGAGTCGCTTCGTAATTTCGTGCGAAATAAAACAAAGCGGTATTCGTGTTTCTATATGACTGTAGTCAAAAGCGTGGGAAGCACTTTCCAAAGTATACATACTATATATATATATATATATATATTTCGTGAGTTACACCTCGGTCGGCTCAATGACATTGTGATGTTAAAATATCATTATTACAAAAAAAAAAAAAAAACGTAGTAACCACTCATTCTGAGTACGATGGGAAGGAATTTTAATTTTCGCGGGAAAAGCAAAGAGATTCAAATGTCGACTTTAGAAAGTATTACATAGGGTTAGATAAGATAGCTGTAGGTTAAACGCTCGAATCGATTGATAATTTTGAAAATTAATAAAATAATAATAAATTCCATGGAATGGCGTCCGAGCTATTATTTATTATTGTACAAAGGGTGGGGAGATAATTTTTTATATACCCTTCCCCCTCTACTTCCACCACTTCACCGTTATCTCATATGAGAATTTACGTCACGAAATGAATTTATGGGTTCAAGAATGGAATTGCTGTAAAAATTAAATTAAATATTTCTCGCCGTGGACAATGAAAAATAACACGTGCGATTATGACCGAGTAAGCTCGACCGAGCAATAAAACGAGGTATTAATTATAACGTCGTTAAAATCAAAAGATAAGATCACAGTGACAGGTACGGATAATGACTATAGGTGTATATAGATTTTGGAAAAAAAAATGCAAAAATATTATAACGTAGTACATAAATAAATAATTTTGATTTAAAAAATTTTTTATCTCATTTTATCGATCGTAAAGAAGAAATGTGTTACGTATTGATAAAAAAGTGCAACTAAAGTCGCGGAAAGTGTCATTCGAGAAATGATTTGTATGACAGTAACGAATTAAGGTTAAATTTTTAAATTTTTGGAAAGTATCCGCGGTATTGATATTCACGTAAAATTAAGGTGAAAAGAAAGAAAATATTATTTTCGGCCAAGAGAACCGACGACAAGAGAATTCATGAGTGTTTTGGAGAGGAGGAAATTGAAATTATCGTAAACTTAATCGGTATAGAAAAATATTGGTTTATAAACTGCGCATGCGCAGTTCACGGGGAGCCATTGCAGGGAGAATGAACGCAGATCTTTTTATACGCACTGGCACCGCACGTTAATAAAAAATCGTAATCTTGGCCAATAAGGAAGACTCGTGGCTCGTTAGGCCATGGGGAGTACTTAGCCAGCAGCCAATCAGGCTTCATAATAATTATCGAATTACGCCCCGGCCGTTTGTAACGTTGGCTGCAGCTCGCACGGTAATACGGAGAAATTACGTGAGATCGTTACCGGCAATTCCGTCTTCGCGCAATTATCTGTTACGATTTTATTGGCGATGGGTAACGAAAAAGAAAAAAAAAAATTCAAACACCTACAATTTGGGCTTTTGAAGCGCCAACGTTGATTTGGAGAATAATTATTTTTAAAAAATTTCTGTAACCAATTTAATTCTTTTATTATTTTGTAATTTTTCGCAAATTTCGTTGGAAATCGTTTCTTGTACGGGACACTGGGTATATGGGTAAATTACTTGACCTTCGAAGAAATTCATTGACGACCCAGTGAACTTGAAATATATTTTTACGTAACTGACAATAATTGCCTGTGTCGCGATCCCGTTATTATCTGTACACCGGGTACGTTTGTATTTCATTACATTATATACCTATACAGTATACGATGCAGAGGGTGTTAATTTAATAGTCAAATCGTAAACAACAGCGAACACTGTTAATGGCCTATTACTTATAACGAGTCCAATAGTTTATTCGAGTCGTTAAGAGAAAGTAATCGTTAGAAAGTTTAAGGGTTAGAGATTATGATTATGACGGGAGATGTTGATGCTGATAAGTTTGATAAAAAAAAAAAATTTTCTTCAAAATCCTCCGGTATTATTATGTAAGGAGTGTTCGCAAAAGTTTGATATAGATACAACATAAGCGATTGTGACATTTTTTTTAAGTTAAAGAAAATTTCGTTATCAGAGTCACCCTCGATTTCAAGAAAAATCGAAAAGTTGGCGTTAACAGTGATGCAATGTTAAAAAAAAAATGCTAATTGCATCGCGCGAGAATTTCTGAAATACAGTTAGTCGCGTCAGTAGGGTCGTCTGTTTTTCCTCGTAACGTCTAATAACTCGATCTCGCGCTGGAAACAAGAAAGATTAACTCGCGAAAGAAGCGTAATGATCTAACGGTAGAGTTTCAGAGAGTTCCATGGAGATAACTGTACCAGACTGAACGTCGATACTTGATCGGATAGTTGTTCATGGTCTTTTCTTTTTTCATGGGCTGTATGTGTGTGTATATATATATACATACATACAGAAATAAATAATACTTTAACTCAATACGTTTTATGGTGACCACCTGGTTGGTTAAAAACATGCAAATTGTTACCTGGATCGATTACTTTCGATTTTGTTTTTTTTGCACTTTTTTTAACTTTATTTTTTTTTCAATCCGGCATAGTGTAAGTTCGAGTCACTCTCTAGTTCGTTTGATTGTAGTTTGATTACATGTAAGTTTTTTTTTTTTTTAACAGAACCGACTCGTCTTACAATAGCTAATGCTGTACGCACAGCTGCAGCGTGAAAGTCGATCGCAATAGTGACGTAACATATTGTTTTTCCTCATTCGGTAAGGCCCAAGACTGCTTTTGGTTTACAAGATGCACCTTTTATTTTAGGTTGACTGGGCCCGAGCTTTTGACTTATTATAATAAGCATACTGTTTGGCGTACCATGGGGGGGGGGGGGGGGGGGGGGGGGGGGGGGGGGGGGGGGGGGGGGGGGGGGGGGGG
>JASANN010000342.1:230043-278621 GCA_031762395.1 Calameuta pygmaea | reverse complement strand
TTGTGGCCCCCCCCCCCCCCCCCCCCCGATTATAATCTTCTGGTACAACGATCGTGTCAAGTCATGCGGTTACTTTGCGATGCCGTAAGAATATAATTAGCGGGAGTCTATGTGAAAACCGGTTTACGATTTTTGGGCCTCATCCTGTGTGCATAACGCCGTATTGAATTGGAGATTGAGGGGGTCGCTGACCGCCGTGGGCCTTGTCCGGCCCGGTGTCTGGGTCAGTAGTCCCACACGCGGTACTTCATTGGTCGTACCTGCTAATCTCATGAGATCTTTCATTGCCTGAACTTATTGTTTTTTTTAACGTGAACCGCTCATCGTGTGTAACGAATTATATTTCTTGGGTCAGTAGCCATTTTGGGACTGACGCATGTAACGAAAATTATTTCTCTTCAGTCCCAAGTATCTACGATTCAGTAGTTGTATGCTTTCGTAAAGCGCTGTTGCCAAACGTCATTTTTAATTATCCGATATTACGGGTACAGCGAATTTCAAGAGATTTAGCTCAGGGCCCGTAAGGCCCCTGGGATACTTAATATTTTTCTTATAACACGTAAACTCGTTTGTTTTTATATGGGACTTACTGTGACAGCTTATATATATATTTTTTTCGTTTCAGTCCCCAATATTATAAGGCCCAAAAATACTGAAAGTCCCAAATTAACCTTAATCGCGGGCGATTTTAATATTACCAAAATAATATTCGAAATGTCACCAATGCCTATAATGCCCATTCGTAAGGCCCACGTGTTATATAAACAGTCGTGTCAATGATCCTTAAAGTTCATCGACTATTTCAATCAGTCGGTCGGTTCCTCCATCGCGATCGATCGTTTCTGGGTCGGCGATATCACGTGGGACCGTCTGGGCCCGTAAAGTCCCACTAACGCAAGGCCCCATGGGATTTCACGCGCCTCAATTTCCAATGGTGCTATTGCACCTACGCAGAACAATGGAATAGTACGTAGCAATTTCACAGCTGAATATGAATGACGTCTCTACTAGACCGACTACAGACTTTACTATAGAGCGTCGAGCAAAACGTCACTTCCGGTCAGTTGAAAATTTCGATCGCTATTAATTCAGTCGTCCGTATGAGCTTCACTGTTCCGTATGATAAAATCGATAAAGTCAATTCAATCAATCAGTAATCGAATTATCGATGATCGTTTTCCTCAAAAAATTTACACTATTTTTCGGGACGACCCCACGTGACCCAGAAAAAAATCGATTCAGATAGGAAACAGTCAAGGGTACCGAGGCTCTCGGACGTGGCTGGAATTTCAAATAACTTTAAAGCGAAACCGTGCGAACGTCACCGATTTGGATCGTGTCAGGGACAACCCTGACTACTAATTGGCCAGTGCCTAATGATCATTAGTAATCACGTACTCTCTATTATATTGCATCGGTACACCCTTTGCATCTGAAGTCAGGACTGTACCGCTGAAACTGATAAGAAGTTTGAAAAAAAAAAAACGCGATCGAAAACGATATTTTTTTTTCACATCAGAATCATTCATAGCGCGTGACACATTTTTGAAAATTTCATTCCAAAATCATCGCACTCGATCCTGCGACAGGTCGAAGGTCACTTTGTCTGCATGAACGAGTTTTCCGAGCAAGATCCACGTGGCTACGGCATATAGAACTGCCGTTGGCAGAAAGCGGATATGTCGGTGACGCATACAATCGTAACCCAGTTAACGTTTCGGCCGAGTCGTTGGCCATTTTTTTTTTTTCGAGACTGCCTTCCGAGAGAGAAGCCGTCGCGACGCCTTTTACGTCATTCGGTCATATTGACACGACTTGCATATATATATATACACACACACACTTTGTCTCGTAAAAGGTGGATGGACTCTTTCGGGTCCTCAAAGTGGATCGCAGGTTGACCGAGAAAAACAAAATACAATGTGGATTAGAAAACGCGAATCGTAAATCAGTAATGCGTGTCGTGTGTTGATTAATTCGCATTGCAATTTCCAGTGTATACCACATGACCACATATAGATATGCGTCGGCGATAGTGACACTAAGGGATACACAATGAAAAAAAAAAAAAAAAGAAAGTCAAAAATCGCACCAAATATATTTTTCAAAATTTATACATTTATATAAATATTATTAATATTATTTAAGAATTTTCTTTTGCTAATTATATGTTTTATTTTTTTGCTTCAGAATATATTTCCTCCACGATGCGGGGGTGTCTCCGGGGGTGGCTGCCATTGGCAGCCCTGATAATTTTCGCGAATTCCAAGGGGACCTTCGCCCTGCCAGTTCCTGACGACGAGGTCGATACGTCCACGAGGTTACTGGGATCCAGGTTAGTTACAGCATTGGGTTCCCGAGGCACAATTAATTAATACGTATTTGAATTTGCCGCCCAAAACTCTCCAGGCGAATTAGCCATTTACCAACTGCTCCGACCTTCGGCACATCTGAATGGATACGAATAATTTTTCTCATATATACATACATACATATATATGAACTTGAAAAAGGGACGGCCAGCTTCGTATCGTAAAATGAGGTTTTGAATAATTATTCGTAAACGAGAAATTCGCTAAAAAAATCTATAATTGCAATAAATTCGAGTAACCATTTTACAAAGGGACAGAGAAATTATATTATTTCAAGTAAGCGTGACGGCTGACGAGGGATCCTTCTGATCAATGAAAATTATTATCAGCGAGTCTCAGATGTAATTAATAAGTCATTTTAATTTCAACGAACGTTTGCGTAATCACTCTAACTCTGTTGTTTCACATTGCGATGTGTCTCAATGACAATTTGTCCTGACCTAATGGCAGTCACGTGCTTCGCGTATCTGTACTGATATCGCTTCGTGTAATTCGCGCGAAAATGAAAAGCGCTACGTGAAATAAAGAAAAGGTGGGTGAAAGGTGATTGAAAAAAAAAGATAATAAAAAGAAATATCTTGTAAAAAGCCTCCAAGATAATTGCCAGTGTAATTAAACGACGATCGTAATGCTAATTAAGGGGCTAATTAAGGTGCTGTTATGCGGGTGACCTATCTCTTCCTTTTTCTTATGCACCGTCTCATTATTATTTTTCTCTCTCTCTCTCTCTCTCTCTCTCTCTCTGTACAGTCCCGTACGAATCTCTTCGCGTAACGTCGTCACTCGTTTTTATTAATCTCGAACGGTTCGCGCAAAATTCTTATCCGAACCGTGAAATCTGGCGTGTTGCGAAATCGCGTTACTTCGTTAAAAAAAAAAAAAGAAAATGTTCCCACACAACGGGATTACTTTTGTCCCGTGGGGAGAATTCGGTGTCTTCTTTTCTTTTTTTTTTACTTTGCCTTTCATGAAAGTTGCGGAAGGGACGGTTTCAGGGTGAAATGTTTTTTTTAGCGAATCTAGGGGGTGTCTCCTTTCCATCCCTAATTTTAGGCAACCCCCCCCCCCCCCTCCTATCCTGTTGACCTTGACCGAACTCTTTCTCTACGCAAAGCCACCCCGTTTCGGTGAAATTGACGTCGGCCAGTGGCAGCGTGGAATCTTGAAAATATAATCCAGTCGGGTGGTTAGTATTGACAATGGAAAAATGACAGATGATGATATTTTTACGTCAAGACCCACGCTAGTCGACAGGATCCTTTCTCTCGTTCCTTTCTCCATTGTTGTCAAACTTTTATATACCGGGTACGCGATAAATATGCATGAGCATTTATTGTGATAGAACACGCGTCAGGGTCTTATTGTAGGTTATATTTTGATATATCAATTTGTTCGATGATTTTGAACTTTTTTTTTTCAGTGTCGTCACTTCGGTCTCGGTTATAACCGGAAACGAGGGCGGAAGTGCAAAGGGACATCATTCGTCGGGTTCCGAAAAGACGAAGGCCATTCCTGAAAAGTTTTCGGAAATGCCGGCCTCGCCCGCTGTACTCCTGAGACCCGACAGGTTTCAGTTCTATACGTTAAACAAAAACGGCGACGTCGTCACCAAGCAGATGACCGAACAGGAAATACATAGTTTGATCGCAGCCGGCGGTGGTCAACTTCCGGTGGAAATGCACGAGCCCCAAAAAGTCGGCGACGAACCCAGTGGAGGAATGAAGGTACTCATTGAGGACTGTTCGATGGAAATTGGTCCCTTTGATTTTTTTGGACTCTGACGCGATGAAGTGGGGCTGTAATAATAATTATGATAAGATTCATCAGCAGCCTCGATGGATCATTTTGGATTTGCTTATTAGTCTGAAGTATACTTGATCATATTTGCAAAGGCCATTTTACCTGGCGAGAAGGCGCATCCTTATGAAAATTTAATGGCATGATCGCACGTCGCAATTGATGTCTACTTAGAAATCTTTTTGCCCTTTGAATAACACGGTGAGAGATACGTGTGAATGGTACTTGAATCAATTTGTGGGTTTAATAAAAATTTTTAATTGCACGTGCGCACCTTGTTATTTATAGTCAATCATCTGTGTGCAGATCGGACAGGAAAAGGTCAAATGCTTAGTTAAGATAAGAATTCAAATGAAAATTGGGAACAGCGCAGGGGAGAATTTTGTGTCCGTATTGACGTTTAGGCTATTTTGTGGATAAATTTTTTTTTTTGTATTTATTTCTATGTCACTCGGGCGTAATTAATTTTTACAGGTCGCAGACGTAGTTCAGAATGTTCAGAACGTGCTGAAAGGTGAGTTGAGCAAGCCGATGGCTGTGATGACGTCGGTCCCAACGATTCCAGGTCACGCCAACGCTGAATGGAGTAGTATCCTGCCATCAATTCTGGCTGGCGACGTAGACTCGGCGCCACTTGGCACTCCTGAGCTCGTTATGATGCCTGAAATGAAGCCTGAACCAGTGATGAACATTTCTGAAACGACAGAGCACGATACGCCTACGGAACCCATGCAGCAACTGGTGCCGATAACAACGAAGGAGCCTGATCAGGCGCCTGAAATCCCTGAAACGAAGCCTGAACAAGTCATTACTGTTTCGAACAACGATACTCCTACGAAGGAAGCTAGTCACGAACCTGGAACTGTCGGTCCTGCGACGACAGAGGTATTAACGAGCCCGACTGAAGCGGCTGGAACGGCCCTGAAAAACGATACAAAGCCTGAAACTACATCAACGACAGAAGCAATTACTCCGACGAAGCAAGATCAGGAAGCTGATACCAGTTTGCTAGGTACCCCTGAACCTGTGAAGCTTCAAGATCAGCCTGTGACAAATGAGTCTCAGGTCTTGACTGTTTCTGAAACATCGATGACTACGGAAAAGGCAATGATTCAGGTACCTGTTATAACGATGGATATTAAACCGCAAACCCCGCAAACTGACATGGGAGAAGTGCCCGTGTTTCAGATGCTGAATACAATTTCAGCTGACACCAAGAACCAGTCCCTGGACATTGTTCAGGGGGATGATACAAAGACAGTGATGGAATTACCAGGGAAGGTTCAGGAGGTTGTCGATTCGGAGGAAAATACTCTGGTGGTAAAACCTGAAATTTCAGAAGCTTCAGGGACGCCTGATGGATCAGGAGACATTTTGCAGGTTACTGAAGTAATGCACGCGGTTCCGTTGATTCCGGTAGACGATTCAGAAATTCTTAAAGAACAACCATCCGTTTCTGGTACAGCAAGCCCCGAAGTTATAGAAGCTGCTTCAATGTCTACCACTGTTCCTGAAATTGTAGACGATGAGCAGAAAATAGTTTCAACGTCTTGGACTGAGCTGGAAACTGTATCTCCTGAAATTACGAGTTCTCTGAATGATATTGAATTGCCTCATACGGTTAGTGTTATTTCTGAAACACAATCGACCTCCATTAAGGTAGAAGGACTTCAGGAAGATCCTACAGCCGATTTGAGACCAGGAGAAAAGCCTGAAACCGAATCAACTGATAAAATTAAAGTTGACATTAAGGAAAAACCTGAGGATAACGTCGTTCAAAATAATTCCGAAGGATCCGGGCTTACGGAAACGAAGAATCTGACTGTCAGTTCCAACGTCGAAGTCGATAAGGAAAAAGTAACGCCCACCAAAGAAACAAATGTAATAACAGAATCGATAATTCCTCAGACAGAGATTTCAACTCTCACAGAAGACGAACAGCCTGAAACATCCACATTACCAGGCTTGGTGGCACAGGGTGTTTCTCTGATTGAAAATCTATTACCAGAATCCGTGAGCTCCATCGTAACTGAACTTATATCAAATAAACAGCCTGAAACAACTAGCACCCAAGAACAAAAGCCTTCTCAGGCATTAGCAGAGACATCTGAAATACCAACTGTACCAGATACTGGGCTTCCATCTTCGAATGTTTCAGCAGATGCAATGGATTCATCGACGTCGGTCAAAAGTCCTGAACCCAGCGACATCTCGACCCCACAAGTGGCTCCAGTCATAGTACCGGAAACAAGTATCAAACAAGAGGAACTTTTAGAGAAAGTACAAGGTACGCAGTTGGAAGGTGAAATAAGGAAACCTGAAGTACAGCCTGAAACAGAGCCTGATGTAGAGAAAGTTATTAGTACTTTGACAAATCCTGAAGAAAGTGGTACTTCAGAAATGAGTATTGCTGTAGACCAAGTGCCTGGTAGTAGCAGTCAGGCAACGAATCCTGAAGCACCCACTGCAGATAACAAGAATTCAAATGGCAGCGTTGATTCTAACGATCTGAAGTTATCTACAACTGCTACGTCCATGAACGATGAAAAACCTATGGATTCTTTATCTACAGAATTGGCCGACTCATTATCCAGTATGATGTCCCAAATTTCGGATGCTGCACCTTCAATGATGACCCTTTCAGAAAGTACATCCATGGAGCCAGCTGAAGTGGTACAGTCCGAACCTGCTGTAGTTGTTGTCCAGCCTGGAAAAGTTCCAGCTGTTAAGCCTGACCAGGAAACTAAATTGTCTGAACAGATGGAACAAACAGAAATTCCTGAAAATTCAGTAATGACGCCCAATGTTTCATCAGTGCAATTTGATACCCCTGCAGCTATAAATGTTTCAGATATTAAGTCTGAAATCACAGCAGCAAGTGCTCCAGCATCTATGGAAAAGATTGAGGAATTAATAAAGATAGAAAAACCTGAAATGTCAATAAACAGAATCGACTTGCCTGATAAAAATGTATACAACTCTACAATGAGTGAAGCTATAAATGATGCTCCAGCTCTGGACAATAAGCCTGAACCTTCTGAAACGGAGACTAAAATTGCTATCGCTGATGCTGCAACAGAATCATTTGATCCTGCGAGGACTGAGACTCCTCAAATCCCTGAAACACAATCAAATGTAGAGCAAAGTATGAAAGATTCAACACAGAAGACAGAACTTAGCAACGAAGCACCGGAAATTACTGAATCGAAGACGCCTGAGATTGCGCCTGAAAATGCTCCCGAAAGTATAATGATTGAAATGCCTGTACTCGAAAAAGAACAAATGACTGGTTCAACTGACGAGAACACTGAAAAAGTCATTGACAGTACGCCCTCGAAACAGGATAACGCGTTAATCGAAGATAGTCAATCGTCCGTGACTGGCGTTGAAACACCAATAACGCGAATTGATATTACAGATGCAAAACCTGAAATATCTTCTGTGGTTTTAACAACACCTGAAGATACTGAAAAAAGTACTGAGTCTCCAGTCGTGAGAATTCAGCTCACGGATGCTGTTTCAGTTATAAATCAGATGTTAGAAACTGTACCTACCCAGGCCAACACACCATCATTAGAGTTACTTACTTTACCTGAAAATGTCAAAATTCCAGCTGGCAATATTGCCAGTGGCCTCATTGCTGGATTTTCGGCGGACACCACTGAGCTTGCTCCTGCAGCTCCGGAAATGGCGTCCGTTTCCCTGGTTAGCGGGATATCGGAAAATCTTGAAGAAACTACATCCGAGGATATGTCGGTAAAACCTGAAGTATCTAAGCCTGAAACTGAAGAGAACGTTCAAATTTCGATGCATCCGATTTCCACTGAAAACGTTGCAACTCAAACGAATTCTGAGAATGGTCCTGAAAAGACAGTTTCTACTACGGACAAGATTCAGGATAATACTGAACAAACCTTGGATAGTCACTTGAACACTGTGAAAGTAATAAATGAATCTTTGGAAGTTAAGGAAAAGGATCAACCAGGAATTCCTACAGAGAAGATACCGACTGAATCAGCAACGGAAGTGCCATTTGTTAGGATAGATCTACCTGTTTCAGGGGAAAAGATTTCTATGGTTGCTGACAGCGAAGCAGATGTGAAGATGCCTGATAATACTGAAACATCGAAACCTGTCGTTTCTACTGACGAGGTTGATCCAGCAGTGACGACTGAGTTTATGATGACTGAAATAGGAACTGAATCTCAAAATTATAGTAATACTGAATCTGCAAATATTTCTGAAATTCCCTTGACTACCACAAGCGATGCACAAGGTAAGCCAAGTTTTATTAAATTGGAAAGTCAAGACACAAAGCCTGAAACTTCAGAAACTCTTGCTGAAAATATCTCAGAAAGTACTTCTTCCGTGCCTGAAAAAATACTTGAGCAAACTCTTATAACAGTGCAGAATGATGCTGTTAAATCTTCAGAATCGAGCACCAATACATCAAGTTCAGCTTCGGGTGCTGAACCTACGACTGCGACTCAGGATTCAGCTGCGATTAAATACGAGGATTCGTCAACTGCCAATTCGGAAGAATCGGAGAAAACGATAAAGCCTGAGACACCCATAGTGAGAATAGACATGAGTCCTGAAACGACTCATATTGAAATTCCACAAAAAATCCAATTGACTGACTTACCAATCGTGAGCACTTTTGTTGAAACGAAAAAACCTGATCAAGTTCCTGAAACAACCGAACAACTTAAATTAACGGAATCAATGGAAAATCCTACAAGCCCACCTACGACTGTGGATCCTGTAAAAAGTCCCTCCGAAAGTTCTACCAATGTCGTAGCTGAAGAAAAACCTATAGGAAACGAAAAATTATCAACAGGCTTAGACGACCTGAAATCTCAAACGAATTTTGAAACAAGTACAGCTGGAATGAACGAAAATGACACGAGCAAGAAGTCTGATATAAAAAGTGACGTCATTTCCGAAGATTTAGATAAAAAAGAAATGGTCAAAATCGAACAAATTACACAACCGGACAAGACTAAGTTGGAAGCTGAACCTCTGAATAATTCTGAATCTCCAATAACTTCAAAGGTTCCAGTAACTCTGACTGAATTGTTACAGCCACCAAAACCAATTGCGCCACTTAGTCCAGCTGATACTCAATCTTCAAATCTGAGTGATAACAAAAAACCAGAATTTGTGGAGATCGTGCCACAAAAAACTCAAGAAATTAGAATTCAAGTGAATGACACTGCCGTTCTGGTAACCAAACATCCAATTTCAGATGAAACATCACAAAAGCTAGCTGAAACTGTAAATCAAAAACCAGCAACTGTGCAGGAAGATCTAAAGAAGACACCTGAACCTGAAGTTGTGTTTACGACAAAGCCTGAAACAGTCTACAATAAGGTAGAGACCATACCTGAAACCTCTGTGAATGTTGCACAAACTGATAAGACTGCCTTGAAACCTGAAGAAAATGCTAGGAACGTGTCACAGATTATTGATCCTTACATGAAGTTAGGGGAAAAAGAGGAAAGCAAGCCTTCTGAGACTAAAAATCCTGAAACAGGAGACAATGTTGTGCCGGATGTTTCAGAAGCGTCTAAACTCAAGTTGAGTGAGGAAAAAACCGACAAACCAGTAACCAGCAATAAGGATGAAACGAAGATTAACATCGAAGCATCGCTCGATTCAAAGGACGAGGATCTTTATGAAAAATTAGGAGAAAAGAAAAAACCGGTTGTTACCGCCGTAAATAGCAAACCAATTGTAACGGATCCTAAAAAAGAACCAACAAAAGAAGCCGCAATCAGTGCCTCGATGACAGACGAACCTCAATTATCAATGAACAAAGAGGAGTATCCTTACTCAAAACTGGGCGAAACCATCAAAACAACGAATCCCTTGCAGTCGCCACAAAATACCCAAGCTGTGACCTCAGCTTTGCCAACGGAACAGAAAAGACCCAGTTTCACGAAGCCATCTAACATAAAGAATTCCAACAGCCTGGTAAAAGACGAAGACAAGCAGAAGCCCAGTTTGAGTATCAAAAAAACAGATCACGAAGGGGCTTCGAGTTCAGAAGAAAAATGGACGCTAATTCCTCAACAGGTACCAGGTTCAAGCGTGAAGACTACAAATGCACCGTTGAAGAAACCAATGAAAACATCCGAAACCGGAACTACTGGCTCCACCTCTGTAAAGAATGTTCAACCTGCCGATACGATAGCATTGGAGGCATCACAGAGTGCGTCAGGGCTGGAGAGCAGCGTGAAAAATCTTGATAATGACATGCAGTACTTCGCACGTCTCTGCAACGAATTAGCATTCAGCTTTTGGACCGCTACCAACAAGGGCCTGAGTACAGCTAGGTCATTAGCTCTTTCACCATTTGGCATGACCAGCATACTCGCCATGGTTTTCTTAGGGGCCCGTGGTCCCACTTCGAATCAGATGAATGATGTCCTCAAGCTGGATGATGTAGCCACATTCAATCCGCATCTGGTTTTCCAAAACGTTACTGATACCGTGAGCTTAGCTAGAAATCAAGGAATCGCTAACGCTGCTTTCGTCAGGGTCCTTTTTGCTGACCGGAACAAAGTAGGTAGACTGATGCCCTTCTACAAGGAACAGGCCCAACAGTTCTACGAGGGTTTCGTAGCTGAAGTTAATTTTGCCACCATCAGTGATCTCGTGCGCAGGCGCACTAACTTCTTAATCAGAAAGCAAACTGGTGGCCGAATTAAAGATTTCGTCAAGGGCAACACGGTCCCCTTGAGGTCACCGCTTGCGGCACTTTCTGCCAACGTCTTTCAAACGGATTGTAACTCAAGTGGCGCCACCTCTGAGGGTCGTGACGGTGAACTGTACTTCGCCGTTTCGCCGGCCATTCGACAAAGGAAGTTAGTTCCAGTTCCTGCCACTACGTGGCGATCTGGCGTTCTTGCTGGATACGAACCTGGACTAGACGCCACTGCCATTGCCATGGGTGGCGTTGATAAACTTGTTTCTACTATTTTTGTTATTCCTGGACAACAAGGACATGCAGCTCCAGGTGATAGTCTGGACAGACTTGAACAAAGACTTTTGGAAGGAGCTTTCACTCAAGGCGCTTGGGAAAAGTTACTTAAGGTTCTGGTGCCCAGACCTGGACTTGAATTGCAGGTCCCCAAATTTAGTCATCGCTCGGTTGTCAATGCAACTGCAGCACTTAAGAGAATGGGACTTGAAGAATTGTTCTCGAATCATGCTGACCTCAAAGGCATCAACAGCGCTGGACACAATTTTCATCTGGCAGATATGCTACAAGTTAGTGTCTCAGGTTATTTTATTGACCTATTATTTTTTTCATTTTCAAATTATTTTTTTCTCACGCTCTCTTGCAGATTAATCTGTTCAGCACTTGTGGAGAAGAAAATATAATAACCGGACGTCATCATGTCGAGGTCTATCCAGCCAGTCCTTTGAGAAATGCACGAAGTCGTTTGGATTTGAGTGAAGAAGTAGACAATTCTGAAAATATAGATGGCAGCACGCCGTCACAAGATTTTGGAGAACCCGAGGAATCGCACAGGACCGCAAGGCAAGCAAACGCGTCGGACAAACCAAGACTCAAACTGGATCGACCGTTTTTGTATTTCGTCAGACACAATCCAACTGGTTTGATACTGCACATGGGTCGTTTTAATCCAAGACTATTGCCTTAGATTTTTTTAAAAAAATTACCAAACAGATATTCATTGGTTATTTGTTATACTTTTGGCAAACTTGATATCATCTTGAAATTCGGGACGTTTCGAAACTTGTAGTATTTTGAGATTTTTTTTCAAAAAGTTTCGCGGTGCTATAATTATTAGCGAAAAATTCGAAATTTTTCCTACTTACGTTTTGTTTTTATCATTAATACGATATTTATGGATAATTGACAATTGAACGCGCACATGATTCTCCCACGTATATAGGGTGCTCTAAAAGTATGGATAAAATATTTAAAATGTTTTACCCACATTCTTGTGAAACCTCGTTAATGTCGAAGCGACATCCCGAAGATGCTTAATCGAACGACTAGGATTAAAAAGTCTCTAGCTTAATTACAGTATAATCAGCGAAGTGTGTAATAGAAAAAAAAAGAAAGATAGAAACGAAGAAAGAAAAGTAGCGGATTACTGTAAATGTAAAACACTCCGAAATGGGGGTTGGTTATGGTTCTAGTATAACTTTATTTATTCACTGGCACGCGGTTCGGCCAAAGCGATCGAGCGAAAGTAAACTGCCGAGATCTTTCGGAAAATTTATCTTATTTTCCAAAACCTCCAGGTTTTTCGACGCTGATGCCGTTAGCGTGCCGAAAAAAAAGATCAAAAGACAAAATCTTGATCATCGTCCAAAACGCCGTTAACTTTCGAAATCTTAGATTTGCATGATTTACAACAAAAGAACATAGCTAGCAAGTCATAAAACGCGTCATCCATAAAAATGCCAAATCAGTTATAGGTCAATATGCAAAATCAATAATTAAGAAAAAGGCACAAGATAATTTTTGAAATTATATTAATATGCAATCTAACAACAGTATCAGCACTTCAATTCCTTTTTTTTTCAATACGCTTAAAAATATAGCAATTCAAACTAAGTATTTGCAAAACAAGTTGCCATAAGATATATTTACGCGAGAATTAAAGTATTTCGAAAGTTGCGCATCAGTTTGGTATTTATTATAATTTCGGTTTGGACCCTGATTGACATTCGTATTTATCCTATGACTAACTTTTAACAGTTCCCCACTTCCCCGATTTATCGATTTAAAAAAAAAAAAGAACGATTAAACGTCAAGTATTAACAGTATCGTTAACGTCATATTTGATGTGTACAGTCGTTCCACGAGTAAACGATCCCGCTCCAGGGGTCTCTTACCTTGAACGTCATAAGACGATGGCCCTTTCCAAAAGTTACTTTACTCATGGACCGACTATAATTATTGTTTAATGTGCGCCTGTCCTTTCGTCATTGTGTGTATGACGAGAAGTTGTGTGAAAATGCAGTTTTGGCTGCGTTATGTATGAGAGTTTGTACATATGTGAGTGAAGAAAAGAGGGGAGGAATTATTTTATGCATCTCTGCCTACCGAGTGCAATGTCTTATCTTCATTATTTTGAGTAGTAATAAAATTTTTGATTGATAAGAATTCTTCGGCCGAAAAGAAAGTTAATTTATCGACGGTCGGTAAGGAAGCTTTCCTCGTTGTCGACCGAGCACGCAAACGCATATCCGGATACGTGCAGGACTCGGATTTAATTCAATATCGATTACCTTTTCACAGCACAAAATTTAACGCAGGATTAACCAATCGTGTGCAACATTTGGAAAGAATCCAAGAACGTCATTGGTCGATCGTACGTTAAATCGCGAAGGATGAAAAAAAAGTTTTAATCGTGACTATTAATTTCCAGCTCTTTCTTAATAACAATTTAGTAGTTACGGTGCTATTTTATTTTTTTTTTATAATTTGAAACATTTTTCATTGTGGTCCGAACGAAGAAGAATCTTTCGTGCGACTCCGAGGTACGAGACTAATGAGTGAACAGGTATTAGACTTCTGCAATATGTTATGTACTAAGAAATGACTATTCGAAAATAAAAGTAAAATATATATAAGCTGCGTGTTCGTGATCTTCCTCCGTCTTTATAGGATCACTGTATCCAATTCTTATCATCAAGATCAGTATACATATGTACAATACACTTCGTCTAATTTGTACAAACATTCCAATGGTCGTTACGAATGCGGGCCACATCCCGAAAGTGAAGTCAGCTGAAAGTTAAAAAATATTATGTAACAAGGTCACGTAGATCGCCGTTACTCGCCAGACCGTAAATCGGCTGTTATCAGATTTGGCGAAAATTCGATAATCAGATAATATCCTATTTTCTGACCATAAGCTGTCCACGACCCAGGTATTTGGATCCTTTGGAGGAGGTCAGAGGTCACGCGGGTCTCAAGGGTGTCATATGAGAATCTGTCGTTCGTGGAAAAAAAGAAGACAGAGAGATAACGAAGTTACACAAAGTGGGAGATTCTTGTATCTTGTAGTAGGAGGATAGGTGTATCGCCTTATCAGCATTTTTGTGTTATCAAAATGACGATGGCATATGCGGCCTTTAGTTACGTACGTACAGGTGCGAGGGACACTCGTAGTTAACCTCTTTACGTTAAATATATGCATACACATATATATATACATTTTCTGAATTTTCTACGCTTTTGCGTTTTTCGCCTCCCAGCTGCAGGTGCTATGTGCCACGTTGTGACTTTAACACTGAATGTGCGTAGATTTCGAATTGTTTAGTGCAGAATTTTGAAACTATTGTTCATATTTCGTTGATCGATATTGGTACGTTATTTTTAGACTTGGCAGATATGCAGGTGCGGCTCTTTGTGCATCTGCAAGCTTTTTTTGATTGTGCACAGCTGTTTTGTTTGAAATGCTAATTCCTTTATGTCTAAAGGGATTGCGATGCAGGTGCGTGTCATTTGATTTTATTATTTGGTTTTAATTTTTATCCTTCATTTATTATATGGTTATTTACTAATGGTTCTTGCCAAATATACAGTGTTTATACGTAGTGTTTGCAGTTGAACAGCTAAAAAATATTTATGCAAATCAAATCCTTGATTAAGTTCACATTGAGATAAGAATTTTTGATAATCAACGTATAAGAAGTAAACGTGCATGTATACATTAGAGTAATAAATTTGGCGAAATTAAAAAAAAAACTAAATGACTAAATTCTACACGATTTCGACGCACACAAATTTGACTTTTAATCTCTGGAAAAAAAAATGCAGTTGCGACCGACAAAGCAAATCTCAGGAACCAACTGACAGTGAAACTCATTGCGAAAGGCATATGCGAGTAAATACAATATATCGTTAGAAATTAGCATTGACATAGATAGAAAGTCGTGCAATAAATTTTACAAATTTGCAAACAAATATTAGCCATATTTTTTTTTAAATCTTCAACGGCACAGCAGCTGCAACTGGTGTCTTTCTAATTTCTAAGGGGATGCCTGATAATAATAATTATCAACGAAATTTGCATAACCTATGATTATGCAAATTTATTTGGATTCGAGTGCAGGCGCAATCACGGGGCATATCTTACCGAGACGAATTCTAATCATTGAGTTGCGATTTTTTTTAAGACATTTTTTTTCTTTTTACTTTCAAACCCAATTTTTTCGTAGCCTCCGCGATTAACCTGATAAGCCGTGCGATAAGATAATTGAATAATGAGATAAAATTAATTGCGACTATCGCCATTTCGCAAACGCGAATTCGACTTCACTGCGTTGCTCGCTTACAGAGACGTTCGAGTCTCGCGTTACGGTGAGACACGTTTGTATATCGAAGTATTACGATTTCGATTTTCAGAAATCAAGATCGATAATACTTCGATATATAAATGTGTTATCGATTTGTATTATTTTTTTTTTCAAATTCTATTACACGCTTTTATATCAATTGACATGACTTTCATTGTCGGCCAATGACTAAATTCCGCAAAAAAAATATTTTGATCGAGATTAAAGTGCGATTAAAATCTAAGGAAAATATAATTGATTGTTTTCGTCCACTTGTTTTTTTTTTGACAGTGACAATCATAATTTTTTTTTCACGTTTTTTTTTCAACACAGACTATACATTGCGTTTTGAATATAATTTCGATTATATTTCTGAAATACATCGATTGCTTTCTAAGAATGATAATGGCGAGTGATAAGAAAGTACATGTCTGATTGTTATAATTGTTAGTATTGTAGACTACAAATAAATAGCAGAAACTAGTACGTATTACTATATATATATATATATTGTATGTACGGGGATTACATATAGTATACAATTATATATTATATATAGTTAAATGTAGAAACAAATATTCAATTAGAATTCATTTTATTGATTAACGCAATTTTCTTTGCAGTCACTACTTCTCTTTTCAAAATATATAATATGTGCGGTAATTCAAAAAAATTTTTTAAACAGGTTCCAATTCATTTCGAACGCGATTAGAAGTTCTTAGAAAGCTGAGTGGTAGCAGGCAGGCGATTATAAAAGCGCAAGAGGACGGTGGGAGTCTGTGAAGAAGAAAGAGAGAGAGTCGGGCATAATTTTTTTTAGGAAATCAAAATTTTTACGTAAATGCCACTATCGTATTGCGTTCTTCACACGAATCTTCAAACAAACAGGAGGATGTTACGTGGAGGAACTCACAGTTCTATTATGACGAATACAACTCGGCAATACGAAAATGAAACCGTACGTGTTTTTAAATAAATAAATATTATATATATATATAAATTTTAAAGAAATATGTATAGATAATTTAAAAACTTTTTATGAATATGATATTATTAAGCTTTTATATTTTTTCTTTTTTTTTCTCTAACAAATTTTCTTGTAATCAAGCTTATGACAGCAATTGTTGTTTTGGAATTTATTTTTTATTTTTGTATAATCAGTACCGATTTCTGTGCTATTGTTTATTCGCTTCACCAATGCACAGGTTCTTTTTGAAATTATGAAATAATGAAAAATTTTTTTAAAAATTGTATTTTTGTAGAATTTAAACATGTCTATTTTTTTTAATCGTTATCGATACTCTATGGATATCATAGTCAAATTGCAGGTCATTGTCAAATAAAATCCCAAAGTCTCCCTATAGGTATGCATCTCTTTTCAGCCATTGAAAGGATAATTCGATCATCTGTAATAAGGGTTGAAAACAACGTATATCGTGGAAACAACATAATGGACGACACTATCAACTATTTTGAGTCGAGCGTACGTGTCGGTATTTTGGAAATGAAGAATTTGTAATTTCTAAAAAAAAAAAAATGTTGAAACAAAATTACACATCCGGCTATTAACAATTCATTTTCGATCGCACGCTTTATAATCAAAATTTCATTTTGTAAATCGACGACAGTTCCTTAATCAGAAACGAGAACCAAAATTCAGAAAAATAATTTAAGTCCACGTGACGTATTACAAACTTTTTTTCAAAATATTCAGTTCCAAGCCTTACGTCAAACGCGAAAAGCTAAAACTTCGGGACTCGTGAACAGTAAAACTAACAAAGATTACAGAATCATGTAAAAAAATGTATATTCTCTTATCAATGTTATTTATCACCTTTCAAAAAACCTGCATCCCCATTGTCTCTTCCTATCCCACGCTGTTGCAAATAACTTACAAAATATTTTATTTTTTTAAAAATCATTTTTCATCGTGCTTCAAAGCTTAGTAAGTGTATCTTCGAAACCGTGACGCAATGTCGAATAAAAAAATGATTTCCAAAAATATAATAATAACATTGATTAAAGTCACACTACGAGCATGTATACTAATAATAATAACTTGAATGATAATGAACTCACGATTGCAGGTACTGAGTAACAGATTTTACATTTCAGGATTCAGACTGCTCGGGTAGGTCATTGGCCACCCTTGTAATAGCATGGGTGGGAGCGGCCATGATCGCTTCGATATTACTGCGATGGACGTACATGTGGGTTGCCTTAACAATCCTTACATTGCTTTTCTTGGTCGCCTGCGGTTACGCAACGTGCAACGCAAGAAGGGCCCATCTGAGAGCAATGATGGAAGAAGAAGAATGGCAAGCCGAGCAACAAAGAAGAAGAGAAAGAAGACTAGAGACAGTATCGGCAGGAGTAGATAATTATCCCGAGGTATATTTAAAAAAAAAAGATAGCTTTTATAATACGGAGGCGACCGTCAATTTTTTAAAAATTCAAATTCCGACCGTTCACGAACCGCAGAAATAATAAAAAATAACCTATTTATTTTCAGATAATAAATCCACCAGCATATGATAACTATTGGATCACAGATTTACCACCAGCTTATACGGTAGTGGTCGGAGAACAAGAATCCGATCGTGCAAATCCTCCAACACTTCCAGCCGAGGAACCAGGCATATCCAACCGTCGACATTCAAATCCGCCACCGTATTCTGTTGCAATTCAGTCCGAGCCCGTGGCGCTAGCGTCGCACTCTCAGAGCGGACCAATCACGGATCAGAATGGACATCACTCCCAATCGACGGACCAATCGGGTGTGGTGCATCCAAATATGGGACGAACTGTGCTGCCACCTGGCGGTCAACCTAGTCAACATTACTCGAACTTCTCGAGAAGACCTACTGCTCAGCCGTCACTTAACGTTGCGGATGAAGACAAACAGGAACAGGACGCAGTTCGTGCTAATCCGCAATCTCAAAATTCAACGGTTTTATTATCGGGGACGCAATATCTTACGAATATAATTAACAGTACTTTTGGTAGAGGACAGAGAAGAGTGAACACTGAAAACTTTGGTCAAAATAATGTGTCGAATACGGAAAGCTCCAATAACTCTCAAAACAACAATGGAAACAACAATAACAACAACAACAACAACAATTCTAATATAAACAGCGTGGATGCACCGTCCACAATGGGTACGGTGATGGATTCTAGGAATGATGCACCTAGAAATTATTTCTCAAATTCATCTAGTCATTGTTGAAGAAAAGATGGCGATTTTATTACTGCTTGTTGAGCTTACGCGGTAGACTTTTAATACTTGTGCTTTCTTTTGCGGTAGACTTTTAATACTTGTGCTTTCTTTTGCGGTATACTTCGTATATAATATTTGATATGTAATTGCAGCTTTATGTTCAAGGTATTGTAATTATTACAGATTGATTATTTTTATGTAATTATTTTATATCACTGTCTGTATACCTGATTGGTTAATAGCTTTTTGTTCGTTTTTGCAGTATTATGTTCATTTTTCATTCAGCATTGAGCACGTCATCGAGCAACTTTGAAACAATTACAATCAAATTTGGAAATTGTGCTACCCGTCCAGTATTGTAGGAGTAGAACAACTAGAATGATAAAAGTAACTGTACTGTAAAAAAAAAAGTAATTTAATCCAATTTTACCCTAATTTTCAATTTTAGACTCCAGAGAAAATACTTAATCCTCTATCGCGTCCAAGTGCGATAACGATCAGCAACTTTGAAGAAGGCACAAGTCCAATTTTTAAAAACCCTTAAAAGACCGTTTTCCCGTGAATCGTGACAACCAAGTTTAACAGAACAAAAATTATAAACAACAAGTCGCATCTATATTAATCTTATGTTCCTACCGTTACGAGGTATCAGAAAATTGTAAAAAATTTGTATAGCATTTTAATTCACTCATAAATTTATTTTTAGTAAAGCAAGTCAATACGTTTAATGTAATAGTTATATATATGTCGCGAGAATATAATAATTATTATAATAATTTCGCTACTAAGAAATTATATGTATATCGAAATCAAATTTCAAGTATTAACTGCAACTGTCATTATTTTTTTTATTAATTATATATATAACTAATCAGAAGCATAATGGTCTTGTAAATACTCGGTGGATTTCGAAAGAGGCTCTAATAATGTAAATTACGAATTAATTCGCACATTTAGTCGATCTATACAAGCTATGCTGAGATATAGAAATAAACTTTTTTCATTTTAACATATCACGTCATTTGTAAATATTAGATCAATATATAGATATTGTACGATATTGCTGTTCAGCCTGAAAATAAATAATAATATCGTATAGCATTCCGATTAGATTTTTAAAATTTCATCAGTTGCGCAAGAATTTTTTTTTTTAGTTTCGATTAGTACATTTGAGCTGCCTAACACAGTATATAGGTATGTTTACTATAAATGAATGCATATTGCAATACTGTATGAAAAAGGCAATTCTATTAATTTTGAAAAACACTAAAAATTGCACCTCTAGGATGCTATATCCCGGAAACGGCTGAGATTCAGCTTTTTCCTTGAAATTTTTAGTATATTTAATTCAGAATCAGGTTGCGCGTCGATATCCAAATAAAATTGGTTTCAAAAAAAAATCACAGCCCACTGGCAATCTTCCTACTTATCTCTGCTGGTAAAGAAGAAAGAAGGAAACAGATGGAAGCCAGCAGAACCATCTAGCGGAAAGTTCTGGAACTCTTAACCAAGAAAGTATCTGCAATACCATTTAATGATAACTATCATTAATTACACGTCACTATACATATATACAGTATCTTTGAAAATATTCGACAAATAATTGTTGTGCACAGACGCATATATAAATACAAGAAAGAAAGTTAAATTTCAAATTTCCCTACAGCATGTAACAAGAATACGATATTAATGAATTTTTCATATTCGCTCGATAGCAGCAATACATTAGTTTGCATTTTAATTCAAGTTTATCAAAAAAAAAAAAGGCGAGAACGAGACACTTGGTCATTGTTCCCAGTTGCTCCACCCAACTGACACAGAAAGATTAATTTAAAGAATTATAAATATTCAATAAGGTTAAAAATAAATAAAAAAAACTTTGATGGCAAGCAATATAGATAATTATTTTTCGAAAATACGAAATCTCAAAAATTTACTAAATTAAACTCGAACAACAAGTCTCACCAGGAAAGTAATAGGTCTCAATTTACGCAAGGAGGATATTTCTAGAACATTCTCTAATTAGTCGTAAATTCGGGCCCGAGGGTCTTGGGCGCGGTCGTGGCCACGTGATCAATTGGTACAACGAGACGGTCGATGGGATTAATGGAAGGGGCGACAAAATCCAGGGGCGGAGAGAAAGAAGGGGAAGTAGTTGGGGTACCGAAGACAAGAGCCGTAGCCCATAAGAACCCGCCCAAAAAATCACTTTCACTGGCACACTGCTCTAATACTGGCCAGCTGGCTGCCGGACCAAACCAACTGACTGACTGTATAGCTAAAGTTGGTTGCTCCGGGAATTGGGTCCCGGCAATGCTCTAATAACTAATACTCATCCATAAATATTCATAGGGGAACCGGCCAATTTCTACAGAGCCGACCTGCCTCCATTCATCACTCCGCGTGAAATGCTGCGTAACGATTCACGAATTTAACTACCGGTCATTTCGTATACGTTATTGCGATCACGTAGCTACAGGACGTTTCAGTTTTGGGATATATGGAATTTTTAGACACTTTTTTTTGAGTTCAAACAATAAATTTTTTTTTCATATCATCCTTATCACACGTGGATCATGTCTGCGTGACTTTTCCTGTAGATAAAATGAATATTTAACAAAATATTTAACACCTACATTTTCTTCCCAAAATGAGACGGATCGTAAGAATTTTTTTGAAAACTGGCTCCTTTGTCTCTGGGACTGTCTTATTTCAATAACAACAGTGACCCACTGGTGAACCATAATTAATTTTCCTTTCTATCTGTATCTGACTTGAACTGTATATGCATATGCAAAACAAAAGGTCTGTTTATTATTATTATTCGATGTATGCGTAATTCTCAAATGACGAAATGGCTCTTTTAAAATGGCGGCATATTTATTTCTCTTTCGGTATAGACGAAGGTTAACGGTTACCATTTAGTACCTGAGAGCCATTAATGGTCCAGAGATAATTACAGATATATTTTACGAAGATAATTTTGGTGAACTTTTTTTTTTCAAAATATCTTCCCGGAATCACGAGGGACGAATGCCATTGAGATATGTAGTAATGAATTTAATGTATTGCAAATTATGTAACGACGTGTATATTATATACCTATAGTAAATGCAATGCATTATTTGCAATGCTTTGAAATAATATATCAGACATATAGGTCACCGCCTATGGAGACGAATTTTCACTTTCGTTCGAGGAAACGATTTTATATGGTTTGGGGTGTTAAGGCCCGTTCACACGTGCGCACCCATCCATCCAGACCTCGTGTGTACGTATACCTGTAGCCGAGACACTTGAGACTTGCGGTCGACAACCCTACCCAATGAAACGTATTAGTTTATTTCTCGAGCACAGCTTTTGGCATATTGCGCAAACGAATCACACACGAGCATGACTGAGCTATTTTTTGTCTTTTTCTTGTCAACTATTAACCCGACCAAAATGTCAATCTCAAATTGCCAGCTCATATATATGTACGTAGATATATACAGGAAACGTGTATGTACGTGGATACGATTTTTTGTAATAACAAAAATGTCAATTTTGGGATGTTCAGTGCGAATCAGAAAATTCTTCGAAAAAATTGAAATTTAAACAAAAATTGAATTTTACTTAATAAAAGTAAATTATTAAAAAGTAAGTACTATTAGGTGTGCGTAATACGACATGTAAAAGTACTGATTAAGAACGTAATGCAAGGTACCTGTGTAAAGAGACGATTTCCTATATAAATTGCCGATACGAAAGGCACCGTGCAATTACGAGGTTCGCCAATTTGCAGTAATATATAATTAGTAGCAGAAACACTTTGAAAGAAGGTAGCTACTATTTAATGAAACCCAATTGAATTTATCTAATAAGAAATTTGACTAAATTTACTTTCAATTTCGACCCCGTTCCCATGCAAAAGAGAAGATCCTAATTAGCAAAAAGTCCTTATTGTTCGAACATATAAAATATGATTAATAAACTAAAAAAAAAAAAAAAAATGAATCTCTAAAAAAACTTGCTTCAAGCACACTAGGTCTGACATAACGACAAATAAAATAGGTTAATAAAAATAAGAAAATATTACAATTTCAAATTGCATGTGCAGCACTATTCGTTTTACATGACAACTGTGTACTTTTCGTATCTCAATACCGAGCGAGATCCGTATCGGCAGTCGATTCTTAAAAAAAAAAAAAATAAAGCAGCAGTCCGCGCTGAAGTCCCCAGGCGTTTTATCTGAGTCGGGATTACGAAAAGAAACCCCGAGGCTAAGAAACATTACAGCCCAGTCCGAGCGTCCTATTGCAACTGGCCCAGCGTAATGCGCAGACAAAGCGCCCTGTCACGCTATGGTAACATAACCCAAGTACAAACCTAACCTAAAAGTAAAAAAAGGCCTAGCGCTGAATCAGGCCAAAGCCTGTGAAAATTTCACATCCACTTTGCTCGCAGTTAAGGACAACATTAATTTAAATATTCCAATTGTTTTTAAGAATCTAAAAATTATTCTTTAAGCTCAGTACGTATATCCGCTATATCCTGGTACATACTGTAACCTCCTTATACACGAATCTGACTCATTCCCATTTTCTTGTTAACAGCGTCGTATTATCCAAGACGTGGCGACTCTTACCGGATTGTAAATTTACCTCGCAATTTGTTCGTTCCAGTTAACAAGACATACAGTACCCGAGTGAATCCAATGATAAAAATCAAATGCATTTATGAAAAGGAATATATTTCCACGTGCAACATTGGAAAGTGGAGGAAGAAGTTTTCGTGTGAATACGGCTTAAGGTTATCGGTACGAAGACAGGGTGTAACTCTATCGAGCCCCTCCATGCTCTATGCATCTAAATGTGCCGGTTAGTTTGCTATTTATAAGTGCATGTGCATTTGACGTTTACAGTATAAATACTGCAGCTGCACAGCTTACAGGATATAGCAAGTCTGTCTGAGATATAGAATTTAGATTTTGTCCTTGTTCGTAATTTTAGATATTTTCTTTGTCGTCTACGTCTTCTTCGCTTCAGCTGTTGCTAATTTCTTCAGTCTGCTTAGAACAAAGGCGTCTTTGTTTTACGGACGTCGCTCGTTGCCAGATAAAGGGTGTCTTTGTTCTTGGAATTATTTGCCAATCGATCCGGACGCTCCTTGACGGAAGATTTCACCATGTTGAAGGTTTGCATATTTCATTTTTGAATAGTTGGTTGACATGCTGAAATTCATTGAAGGGGTGGTAACCTAATTTTTTATTCTTGTACCTTGGTGACTTTTATTTTTTTATTTGGTGCGGTGATACGCAGAGATACGTTTGTAACCTTCTTTCGATTTTAATTAATTAAACGACAGGTATTCGGGACAGCTTGTCAGGACGTTAATTAGAAACTGTTGGATTATTAAAAGAATATGAAGGAAAAAGGAAAAATTATTCATAGAGTATTTTTTTTATTTTTTTTTTTAATTAATGAATCACAATGGGGACTACGGTACATTGTTAATTAAAAAATATCTTTATATTTTAAGCGTTAATGACATTTTTTATTTTAATGGTCCACTCAGACGGTTTATTAAAATATTTTTGTATCTTTGTTTTTCTCAGGCATGTATTGTCAAAATAATTTGATTTTCATACTGGAAAAGTTTTTTGAAATTTTATCTCTATTATAGTTTTTGAGTTACCCCGAGAGAGTATAAAATCGTGGGAAACAATATTTCGAGTAATTGATCCAAATAATCATAAAAAAAAAGCTAATCGACGTTTTCTACCACCGATTAAAGTCAACGATAAATACAACTTTGACAGAGAAAGTGATTCTATCATAGATTCAAATCGAAATTCCGATCGGTGCGTTAGCAAAAAAATCGCTAGATCGATCGAGGAGTAGTCGAAGAGACGCGACGGCAAAAAACAATAAACTTATATAAATGAAGATAAATTTTGCACAACGAGGAAGGACCATTGTCGAGAATCTAATAAGTTTTATATTCTGGCACGATTTTCATTGTTTAGCCCAAGGCAGGAAGGAAGAGAGAAACCTCGAAAGTAAAACACGGGTGACAATTACTTTGCGCCTCGCCATTATCATATTACGTAGGTTTGCACAATCGCGTATCCGAACGATTTGAAAAATTGCCACGAAAAATATTACTGAATGAATTTGCGCGTTGAATAAGGTACCGACGACGGCGAGAAATTGAAATGATATTAGATTTATCCGTGGGAATAATTTAATTTAATAATTTCCTTCAATTTATACAAATAAAATATTATCAACTTACTGATTATACAGATTAACAAAAATCTGCATTTGTATTTATACATGTTACGAGACAAAATGGCGTGTAAACAAAATTGTTAATGATTTATTAAGTAGCCGCTTGGCGGCGCCCGAGGCGGAAACTTGGCTAACCATAAAAGCATAGATACATACGTCGATCCATTAGCGAAGCATAATGCCTTTATACTACATAACAATTAGCAAGAGTGCTGCACGCTAATTACACAATTGGATAATATAGAAAAGTCGACATGAAATCAATAATCTCTACTTAAACGTCATACATGATTCTGCCAACATTCACAGGAAGTTCAATCTCGACTGTTAGTAGGAACATATAAAATCAGAGAGGATAGAGAATTTTTTTAATATATTCAACATTAATGAACGCGTTGAATTGCATTGATTATGATTTGACATATAAAAGATCATTCCTTTTGTAAATCAAGGAGTTACAAAGTTGTTCCTGAAGTTCGTCAGAATTGTACGAACGTGTGTTAATACCTCAATCGTTTCGCGATCAAGTACTAATTTCATTATTTAATAATAAAGTATATTATTGTATTCATTTGCACTGGAATCTCGTGTGTTGCAGTACTTAGCATTGACAGCAATACTCACTGTGGTCAATGGACATTTAGGCCACGCTCCTGCTGCCATAACCTACAGCAATCCATCTTATTATCCGCATTATGGACATTCGATAGCAGCACCAACCATTGCGGCACAACACTCGGATATTGTCAGAAATTACGGAAATCTTGGTAGTGTCTCTACTTATATGAGGACAGTCGAGACACCGTTTTCCGTAGTGAAGAAATCGGATTTCCGTATCGTCGATCCGGGTTACGTGAGCGCGCAGACGCCATCTTACATTCATATGCCAGTAGCCGTCAGTGCGCATGCGCCAACTTACTCGCCCGTTTATGCCAATGTACAGAAAAACATGGCTGCTCACGCACAAATTTACGTTCATGGACCAACTAATGGAATTTCTACACGTGTGCCTGTTTACAATCATGGATTACTGGGGATGAGTTATTCACCTGCACATGCAGTTTCTCACGTGGCGCCTGCACTTCCGCTGGGATCGAATTACGGATGGTAATTCTGTGAAGCATCGTGTTTCCTTTTGGACCTGAATTACTTGGAGGCGGTATTTAAAAAATTTTTTATTTGGAACCTCGCAAAAAAATAATTATATGATTGGTGACATTTATTTGCGCGTTTTTTTTTAATTTTTTTTTTAAATCGTAAGCATGTATTACCCTATTAGACAATTGATATTAAAATTACCGATGTATGCGTCTTATTGAAATTAGTGTAGAAACAGCATTCATTGGATTTGGACAGCATGCATTGCGAATTTACGTGACAGTGCGAATTTTAATAAATCAGTTTGAAAAATGTCACGATAGTTTTATAATTGAAACGTTACTTGGGTATGCATGCATTTAAATTTTATTCTACATGAGATCATCTGAGTCATGTTATTCATAAATAAATTCATATGTTAAAAACTTTTACTTTCATCTTAGTTCTATCCATTTTTGCTTATTATCACATACAGTGAGAAGTATATAATCTAGTTTTGTATTGTTGATTACATTTTATGCCTATATCAATTATGCTAAATTTATCATTAAAATTTTGCATCATTCCAAATGTGTTTTTCTTTAGTATTCTATATAAGGTTATCAAAAATTAGGACGACGGTGTTTCCAGGATTTTACCAAATACCGTTTTTTCCCATTCTTTTCGATAAAGTGATTGCGTCGTAGCCCACGTAAAAATGTCAGCATTTTATCATCCGACATTGCCCTAAGGCACTTCTGCTCCGCCGGCCGAAGGTAGCGAAATGCGGCTGAGTGTTCCTGTTTTAGAGATGAAAGTAACGATTAAAAAATTAATTAAGCCCCTCCGGTATTGTTTCGTAGCTGATTTTCGCTATTTGAAAATTAGAAAATCGTAGTACAATTAATTGACTGTTTGGAAGGAAGCAATAAATTGAACTTTGAGTAACTTTTTAGAGTATCGTAATATCATGCAATTAATTAATCTTACTGCATGTTTGGGTTCGTAATAAATATCTTCATTTCCCCATATGAAATTCTTTATTATTATCTTTTCAAGAAAAAATTGTTATCATCTACATATATACAAAAGTGGATATTAATTCAACGCGCTGTGGTTACTCTTGAAACAATAATACTGTATCAGTATATGCAAATCCTCATGCGTCTTCCGATTGATATTAAAACCGCTGGAGAATGTTGCCGCAATTATCACAGACATATTGTCATTTACCAGGCGTAGTTGAAATGATCATTTACGTTGGAGTAAGACATATGAGCAACTTCGCTTGCGGGAGAATAAGCAACACCGAGCAGTGATTGATGAGCAACTGGTGCGTGGGCGTAGTTAGATGCAACGGGGGCATGGCTAGCAACGATTGGGGTGTGGCTAGCAACGGCGGGGGCGTGGCTAGCAGCAACAGGCGCATGTGCATATGCGGCAGGGGCATGGGAGTAGGCTGCCGTTGCTGGGGCGTAACTGGCAGGTGCAGCTGCATGGGCGTAACTGACGGGTGCAGCTGCATAACTTGCTGGGGCGTGAGAATAACCAGTTGCACCAGGAGCAAAGAGGGCTCCATGAGGTGCAGGTGCAGCGTAACCAACAGGTGCAGCATGGGAATATACTCCAGGGTTGCTCACACGGATGTCACTCTTGCTCACGCTGGAATGAGGAGTTTCAATGGTCTTCGACTGGGTAGCAATCTGTGCCAGGTTTCCATGACTACGCAGGATGTTGTCAGAAGTGGAAGTATACGCATGAGGTTGCACTTGCACTTGGGCGGGTGCGTAGTGGGCGGACGGAGAGCCCAAGTATCCAGCATTAACAGCTGCGATAGCTACAGCGAAGATAAAGAGCTGAAAAATATAAACAGAAAACCAAAAAAGTTAAAAAATTTACATTCATTTAAACGATCTTTGTATAACGTTATCAAATCTTCCCCACTTAATAATCACTTAAGGATCTAACATAGGATATATCCTACTTGTAATTTGTATCTATCAATACGTCTGTCTGGAGTTAAAAATCCATCTCTAAATACTCAAAATTGAGTATCTACCCCGCACGAAAATATATTATTTCTGAAGTACCTTAGCGGCCATGGCGTCGAATAGGATCTTCTCAGAGTAGTCTGTCAGCTGAATAAGCTAATGCGAATCTGCGTGTCAGTCAGAAAATTCGTAGACCATATATAGACCCGTAAACCATGATGGCGGTGTTATGGCAACTGGGTCCTAAAAAAATGGGGGGCTTTCTCCGTCGGTTGGGGTCTATAGGACCCCTGGGGCGAGGCCTCAAGCCGCGCCAAAGAATCGCCCACCCTCTCCTCATTGCATCAACAACACAGCGGTAACCGGCATTATCGGCGAATTCGCACCTGACTCATCCGGGTTGCGGTCGTACGTAGAAAAGATCAGCTATAGATATACGGGGGCAGCATTGTTTCTGGTCCGTGCCACTCATTAAAGATGGCCGCCACACGATGCGCGTCCCTTTTTTTTCGCGCATGCGCAGTTCTCCGATATGCCTATCACGCTCGCTCACCTCTCGTCGTGAATTTCAAAGGCCTTTGCGGCACAACGAAATTGCCGTAGTAATTGCACGCGTTATCTTACGCAACTTTGCGTTATATTCGTGACTCGATCCGAGGGGGCCGGGTCGGGGTCAGACACGAAATTTTGCACGTGGACCTCCCCATCCTATTAAATACCATACTTGATTCTTTTATCACTATTCTTCCTAGTTTATTTATACTTCATCTCATGTATTTTCGAACGGCCTAACTTTACTATTTTTTAATTTTTTTTTATCGTGACGCAAAACCCTTTCTTGGCCAATGTGAATTCCTTAAGCGACATCCTGCTGGCCCACATCTGTTTGACCAATATTCTTCGCAATTACCCTTCGGGCTTTGGTATTTCTAGCGCTTGGATCATTTGTTGCCGTAGTGACTGATCGATTGAACTATTGAACGATCGATTGATTTTTATCGATTCTCACGTCATCGCGCGAGAATCGCGCATTTTTATTTTCAATTTTTTTTTCCGTTATTTAACAGTATATACTATTTTTCCACAGTGAACGTACACCATAATCATAATATACGCAATTTTGACGTCATTTATATGCACTTCATTCTTCGATATTCCCTAACAAGCTTCACAAAATCTTATTACCATTCGATTAGTAATGCAATTGCGAGAGTCGATGACAGCTCGCGATTATATCTGATATATATCGATATAGCTTATCCGATACTTACCAGTATCAATGTACACCATGTCCGCTGTAATAAAGGTGTGTCGGAATAAATCGATCTTATCAATTGAAATCGATAGTCAATTGTCACAGTCTTTTTTTTCCTACAGGAAGTTCATTCGGGTCGATATTCGATATCAGAGTTGAACTTCAAGATCGACTGTAACTAAAATTTTCATCATATCCAAGCATTATATTGGCACGATTAAACGTTTACGATTTTCCCTAAAACGACTAAAAAATAATTTTTTAGAATATTTCATTCTATTCAGGGTTATCGTAACACCTGAAGTTCTTTCTATCATAGGAATGAATGGAAAATAAATTTAAAGACCAAGTCGTACAGTGATGTGTAATGTACAGTGTCGTCGAAAAGTTCCTGGACAAGGATAAAAGTTGGGAAAAAATTGAAATAAAATGCATAAGCGTTTCAGGTATGGTTTGATTCGTACATAATTCAGAGGAACCAAGTACGTTGTTCTGTTGGCAAATTTTAATTGCGAATTAGTCAAATGCTGCCCGAGAAAAACGTGCGCAAAAGGGTCTGGGTGCAGTTATAGGCCTCGTGCGGAAACTTTCCGACATCAGTGTATATACATATGGTATATGTATACACATGGTATATAGGTGAACACTTTAGGCATACGGTATATCGTTCAGGATCTCAGTGAAACAAAATGAGATGCGTTCGCGTAGGGCGGGGAAAGTTTTTTCGACAAGGAGAAGGAGCCGAACGAAGCAGCCTGAAGAAAGTCCCATACCGATATATATAAGGGGCCCTCACACCGAACGAGACATCAGTACGGATCACTCGACCTATCACTTCTCTCTCCTACCTGAGATTCGAAACAAGAGTCATGGCCTTTCAGGTACGTTGAAATTTTTTTATTTAACGTTTAACTATATTTTCACTACTTGAATTTCTATTTTGGGTTGTAATTCAATTTTTCGTATTATTGAGGTTTTTCAATTTTTTTTTTTTTAATTTTCTACGAGTTTTACGATTTTTCTTGGGAAAATTCGGGTGGATAATTATTTGGCGATTTAAAAAATTTTTTAACTCACAGAAGGTAAAAGTGCTGTAACGGTGATGTAAAACTAACTTTTTTCTTGCACTCGCCAGGTAACAGAAATTTTGGAGAATGTAGATAACTGTAAAATTAGGGACAATTTACAAAAATCATATCGAACTTATTTCAGTCGATATAAAATTGTACGAAAATATCGTTACACGTTTTTGTTAATTTATATGAATTTTATTTTAAAATAATTATTTTCATCTTATTTCAGTTGATCAGTGTTTTGTGCGCCGCCCTGACAGTAGCAAATGCAGGATTGGCCATTACGTCAACTTCTGATAACACTTATCGCAGTCCTGGAAATTACGCACAATTGTCCACGCAGTCAAAAAGCATCGAAACACCTTACTCCAGCAGCAGCAAAAGCGAAGTCCGCGTGAGCAATCCTGGAGTCTACGCAACTGCAGCTCCGATCTACGCAAGTCCTGCTCCCGTTATTCACGGCGCACATGCGATTAGCCAGTACGCCGCACCTGCCGTGTCGCACTACGCCGCACCCGCGGTATCCCACTACGCTGCACCTGCAGTGTCGCACTATTCCTCCCACGCACCTGCAGTTGCGCAGTACGCTGCTCCTGCACATTTACAGTACGCCGCACCAGCAGCTGTCCAGTATGCCGCACCTTCCGCCAGTTATGCATCACCTGGCATAACCTATGCCGCACCTGCAACCCACTCTGCTCAAGTTTACTCATCTGCCCCTGGCCCTGTGCTATCTAAGACCGCATACGCACATGCGACTCCTGTTACCTATTCTGCACCTGCATATGCTGCACCTAACGCACATGCAGGCTATGCTTATGCCCCGCCTGTTGGTGCTCATCAGCCTGTGTACAAGATCACCTTCTCTCCTGCCAACGAAGTGGCGCATTTAACCTACTCCAACGTTAATGATCACATTAATTATGCTTGGTAATTATTGAGAGGCCTTGAAGACTATAGTCCTCTAGCTTTCATGAAGGAGATTATGTGATGGTTTTACTGTATATAGATCTTTGTACTAAATAGATTAAGCTTGATAATAAATTTTTTAATGTATATTGTATTGTGACATTTTGCTTCCCTTTTTTTCACATATCTATGGCATGGGAATTCTTTTCGTAGCTTATACTACATTTTACCAATACAACAAAGCTAAAGTTAATTAGAGAGAGAGAATTTTATTAGAGCGGAAAAAATCAGAAATTTCAATTTTTTTTTATGAAAATCAAATAAAGCCAGTCAAGCGGATAAATTTCTGCCAGTTAAAAAAAAACAACTAGACTATCCGAGCATTGAATTAAATCTCTAATGGATCTCGATTTTGAGTCAATGCCTTACGTCAGTTCAGTAGCGTACCAAATTACTGTGACATTCTAGAATTTATTTATTTTAGATAAAAAATAATATACCACAAATAACACCATATGTATTTAATCAATTCAATTGTAATTTTATATTTCAAATTACCATGTTTGTCCTCAAAATTTTTTTTAAGTGGATCAATTTTTATTATTAACAACACAATTTCTTATTGTTACTGAAAATCATGAAAAAAATACTAGATAAATTTTAACTATATTCAAATGAAACGTTTTTCCAACACAGTCAAAAATCATAGGATCAACGCTGATGTTGAATCGATTTTTTTTTTTACCAAAGTCAAAATACATTCCAACTCTACACATCCCTGTGTCTCCCAGTTTCAGGAAACATTTTTTATATAAATTAATTATACCAGTAGTACCAAACTGTGGAAGGTAAATAATGCTCGAGCAATTTTATGTAAAACTTAATTGTATCAGTAGTACCAAACTGTGGAAGGTAAATAAGACTGGAGCAACGTGGCCGATTGAGAACTGGGTCGCGATCCTTAACTCTCTTGACATTCTGTTGGTAATATAATTCGAAAACTCTCTATGACCGATAATCGATAAAAAGAGTATCCAAATTGTCGCACGTAAATTTTTTCAAAAATGTCACACTTTTTTTTTAGCAACAAATCGTATTAAAACTTGGACTTTGGACCATCAAAATATCCATATAGAATTACATTTTATACCATATGGGTAATATTGTGATCATCAGTAGGATCGTCCAATATAATTTTGCACAATAAATTGGGCATAGACAAAAGAATAAAAAAAATTTTGAATCCGAATGAAAAATTTGAAATTTCGTATACTGCGTTTTGACATATCAATAAATATATTGCGATTTACCTGTATAAATATTGTACATTAATAAAGGCACTTTGGCTATTGTCATTGTGAATGGGATTGCCGGATGCAATTTTGAACGATGAATCGAGAAAAGTGACAGAACGAAAAGAAAGACGAGGAGCGATAAGGATGAAGAGAAAAACGTCAAAGTTACAAATAAGGAAAGTGAATCGTGTCCCAATGGCCTAAGGCACAATTAATATCGGTAGCTGTGTAGCCTCGATCGCAGATATCCCGCTATGATAATACATGGACCATACGAAGGAGACGGTGAAGGTACTAAGATATCTAATCCCACCAGATAGAAAATTTTTTCCCTTCCTTCTCCGACCGATATGACTTGGCGGTGGTGGGATTTTTATTTAGCAACCCCAAAATTCGTGGGTATAAAAGTGGCCAGAAATAACGATAGAGGACATTCGCAGTTCGGTGAAGAAACGAAAAACACACAGACCCAACAATGGCAGCTAAGGTGTGTTTTAATAATAAGTGGTGATAATCTGCTAACGATCGTAGCCAAAAATTGATCGCCGTGAGCCAACGTAAACGAAGTGCGAAAATTTTGGGATTACAAAAAATATTTTTTGGAAAACTTACCGAAAGCATAATTTCAAAGATCGAAGTGATTAGAATTTTGGATAATACTGTTATTGATAAGAGAAAAAAATGTGATCGTTATCCATGATCAAGTAAAGAATTTGATTATCGTTAGGGGACCAAACAGAAGTCAGATTCGTAATTGTCAGATAGTATATTTATAATGTGAATATAAAATTCTGATAACGTAATTGTATGGTAGACGTAGGCTAATTAATTGTATGATAATTATAGGAAAATTAATTTTAAAAAAATTTATACAATTTCAGTTCGTTATCCTCGCCTGCGCTCTGGCCGCAGTCAATGCCGGATACATCGGCGCCCCAATTGCCCAGTACGCCGTGCCCCACGCCCTGACCTCCACCTCCGACAACATCATCCGCAGCCCAGGAAACCTTGCTCAGGTCGCCACCCAGACTAAGACCATCACCACCCCCTATTCCAGCAGCAGCAAGTCCGACGTCCGTGTCAGCAACCCCGGTATCTACGCTCACGCCGCACCTATTGCCTACGCACATGCACCAGTTGCACATGCGGCACCCGTTGCCTATGCACATGCACCAGTTGTGCATTCCGCACCCGTTTCCTACGCACATGGACCAGTTGCACATGCTTCCCCCGTCGCCTATTCAGCTGGACCAGTTGTTTCTTCTCACGTCGGACTCGGCTACTCCCCAGCTGTCGCTGTCTCCCACGTCAGCTACTCCAGCCCCGTCGGTGTCTCCTACGGATGGTAAATCAGACCCACCTCGTCGAGTCCCCCTTGAACAATATTTGTGCAAATACACTATTTATTGAATAAATACTATGAAAACAATTAATCTGTCTTCGCTCTGAATTTTATTTTTACATCTGATGCTTCAATACAGTCCGATGTCTAAAGGGGACTCCTCTACATGAGAAAGATACGGAAGGAAGGCCTCCAAAATATTTTACTCGCAGAAGACTTATATATTAACATTACACAGAGATAATTACATCCAATTTCTCTTTCATTGATTAAATTATCTTAATGATACCAACTGTCAAGTATTAATCCCCGTTTCTTGTAATTTCGCCAATTTTATAAGCCTAAATAAAATATCGCCTGCGGCCCCTGACAAAATTCAAACCTTCCGTAATGGATGTTATATGTAAGCATCTACTTTCAAGATTACTGGATCAAGGACTCTTCTGTTATAACTGTCGGAATGAGAGATTCAGAGAATAGTAGTGTGACCCTCGAGTAATTTAATTCGTGACGAAAACACATTTCGTCTTTATATGGATTTATTACTATTTTTTATTACTCTCACTGAGAAACCAACTGGACCAAATTTAGGCTCAAATAAATATTTAAATCAATTCGTACATTTTATATCTGTACGATACATTAAATTTCATTTGAATATATTTGGCTTGAATAATCATTTATATATGTATTTTATTCGTAATATATATATATATATATACATACTTAGCTTGTTATACATAACACGTATAGTTATGAAATTCTTATTCGTATCTATAAAATTTTTCAAGTTTGAATGCGTTCATAAAACATAAAAAAATCGGATCGTTTTTAATTAATCAAATACGTCAGATTCGATTTATAATCACTATCTGATATGATTATTCTGCTTCTCACAATTAACGCGTTAAGAATTTCTGTACCTGTCGAGAATACGAGATTTGAATTTTGGCGCCAAGTAGAGAAAACGCGATAGTAACGGTCGTGTGAGCCTTTACGCTAAATATTAATGAAAATTACTATAAGAATCACAAAAAAAGATTATTTTGGAGATTATTGTTTATTTTAAATTATTATTAGACTTTCAATGATAAATTTTTTTAAATATTTATACGTTAAATATATTCACGATTAAACTGTATTCTGTGGACATTGATAATATATTGTTACGTATCCAATGTTACGGTACGTATTTAACTATTATGCACTCGTAATACGTAATATGTTAAAATTATAATAGCGACAGTGAAAGTATCGTGGATTCGATGTTTGAGATCGAAGATAAGATGTATCAAAAATAAATTTCTCCCGCGCACTGATTGCTCAAGATAAAAAAAATTTGATCGAACACTCACGACCCGTTCCAGATCATTCGAGAAACGTTTCGATTACAGCTCTATCAGGTTGCTTACGTGGTTGCTGATAAATGAAACCTGAAAATAAAAAATAATACAAAAAATTGGTGTACCGTATGTTATTTGAAAAAGATGATGCTCGAAAAAGATAAATTTTTATAAAAAAATTTTTATTGGTAACAAAATTTGGAGCGATTAATAAAAATGAGGAATTAGCATATTTTATATTCAGAACGCACAATGTAATATGCATCCCCGAGCAAGATCAAGCAATGAAAGGCCGACCTTTCGCAGATCATCCAGATCGTTCGATCCGGTTCAAGGTCGCCCGAAACTGGCGAATCAGCCTAGACGGAACAAACCGTTACATGCTACGTGTGTTGGGATTCGATCACAGCGAAAGTTTAAAGCAATAACTGGATATTGCATTAGTGCCTGATTTTCGTTCCCTCAGGCAAGTTTAGCGGCTGTCAGACGGGACCTTTAGACGTACGGGTGGAGCCGGATCAGTTTTTGGACCCTAGCGTATGATCTCCCATTATGATTGGTGGGGGTCTAAATCTACTTCTAGAGTGGGGTTAGGTTTTCAGATGCTTAACGGACCCCACTATTTCACTTTGGATAGAGTATCCAGAGTATAAAAGATTTGGGACTGAAAATCTACGACATCACAACTAATAGTGAGCAACAAAAGGAACCATGTCTCTCAAGGTGGGTTCACATTGGAGTAAAGTCCCGTGTCTTTGGATACATCAAGATTGTCGAGTGAAAATTTGAAATTGTCTTTTGACCAATGATTAAAAATTTTTGTTACTTAAACTTCTTTCTGTCAAAGATTTTTTATCGTTGAACATAATAATTTTTTAATTGAGACGGCCTAAATGTCTTAGGAGATCGGTATTGAAACTTTGTCAAATTTTTGTAGCTCGTCATCCTCGCCTGCGCCCTGGCTGCAGCCAATGCCGGATACATCGGCGCCCCAATTGCACAGTACGCCGTGCCCCACGCCCTGACCTCCACCTCCGACAACATCATCCGCAGTCCAGGAAACCTCGCTCAGGTCGCCACCCAGACTAAGACCATCACCACCCCCTACTCCAGCAGCAGCAAGTCCGACGTCCGTGTCAGCAACCCCGGTATCTACGCTCACGCCGCACCCATTGCCTACGCACATGCACCAGTTGCACATGCGGCACCCGTTGCCTATGCACATGCACCAGTTGTGCATTCCGCACCCGTTTCCTACGCACATGGACCAGTTGCACATGCTTCCCCCGTCGCCTATTCAGCTGGACCAGTTGTTTCTTCTCACGTCGGACTCGGCTACTCCCCAGCTGTCGCTGTCTCCCACGTCAGCTACTCCAGCCCCGTCGGTGTCTCCTACGGATGGTAAATCAGACCCACCTCGTCGAGTCCCCCTTGAACAGTATTTGTGCAAATACACTATTTATTGAATAAATACTATGAAAACAATTTTTCGATTTTTTTTTTGAGATCATAACTGTTCTTACATGGAATAGGTAAAATGTGAGATTGTAACTATATGATACTCTGGATACCATAATCATACGTTTATTTGATATTAGATTATTACATTCTGTGACATGTATTCAAAATTCCATTCTGTTAAGCGTAGAGTGTCTCAATTACGTTGCCGATCCAAAAATGCGCCACGCTCCTGCAGTTGCGACTTACAAGACCCTGATGGTACCCAGACCCAAACCATTGACGGCGACACCATTGAGGCCTACACCATTTACACTGACACCATTCAAACCCAGCCCATTGACCCCAAGACCGTGAAGACCAATAGCATTTGTTGTAATCGTAGGCCCAGCAATGCCAGTTGTGATTGTAGGTGCAGCAGCCACTGTTGCAGTTGTAAGTCCAGGTCCGGCTAAGGCATGTCCAGCGAAAGCAGTAGTCAGAGGACCTGTGTACACAAAATTTACAATACATATAAATAACACTAGTCCCTATTTCAGATAACCAATATACATTCGAAGCTGTACAAATAGTCTGCTAGCGATCGCATGTGTTCGCAAAGATACGCTCTTCCTGATCAATATAGGAATGGCAAAAAAAGTTTCAAAATCAACGTCCCCAGTGCCGCCGTGTTACCTGCAAGAGCAGTATTTGTCACTGCAAGTGCAGGTGCGGTAGCAGCCGTGACGATTCTCGTGACTCCAGGATTGTTAACGCGCACATCCGCTTTCCTTTCGCTACTGAACGCCGTGTCCACGCTCTTCGAGTAGGCCGAAATCGCACCTAAGTTACCGATGCCTCGGATGATGTTGGACGAGGATGTGGCAACGGTGGGCACGGCAACCGCAGCTGCAGGTTGAATAGCAACGGCCGTAGGTGCAGTTGCTATCAGGCCTCCGCCAATAACACCAGCCTGGGCCACGGCCAGCAAGCAACCGCAAATCAAAACGAACTAAATGAAAAATTATATTTGACAAGATAATTATTTTCATTGACAATTATAAATTTTTAATTATAAACCATTTTTACGACAGTCAATTCCAATTAAAAAATTACTATTTCCATGTTTTCTATCGCTTACCCTGAACATCTTTGACGTTGCTGGTTCTTCAGCTGCAAGTGAATTGAATGCATTTGACGACTCTCAGTATTTATACACGATCCCTATGGTACATGGACGTTGCACTTTGTTGATTTTTTTCGAAAAATTTCATATCAAGTATCCATTTGACTAGGACTAAAGTACATTCACACCTGATGCAAACTCTTGCATCAGACTGGTGCATTCGATACTGTTAAACCGCGTAGATCAATCTAACCCACCTGATACCTCTGATCAAAAATTGAACTAGACCATCCCTAAAGACCCAATTTGCCATGCAGGAAAATAAAAAAAAATTACAATTTTTCCAAAAAAATTTTTCAAACGTCTCAACACGTTATTAAATTAATTACGTATTTTTTACATCCGACCATGTCAATACCACAATAAAGTAATACAATATTCCGTCGTTCATCTAATTAATAATTATTAAAATTTTTCGCCTCAACTAATATTTACACTAACTGCACAATGAGGTCAACGTGGTTTCAGGTGAACATTATTGTCTGACGCAAGCTGTTCTCGCGTTGCAAATACATTTTTCTATTTGGCTTCGCCTATAAAGTTACGCACTGTATCAGATGCCTGCTTGTTACTTTTTGCCAGGTCACGTGACACCATTACCAGTATGTAAGGACGTTTAGTCGACGTTAACGAAAGAGACGCGAGTCGTTTTCGCGACTCGCAAGACGAACCAATGTGTGACTTAATGTACTATTGGTGTACCAAAAAAAATATGTACAGTAAAAATTATGACATTGAAAAAAATTACAAGAATTTTGATGATAAAAAATAGCAAATATATGATATCGAAATTTTTAATAATTTCGGAAATAACCTAAAATTAGAAAAAAAAATCAATTTCATCAGTTTTAAAGTCAATCATCAAAAAATATCAGTTTTACCTGATTCGTAAATAAATTTTATCATAACTTACAAATTAGTATCGATCGAATGAGTATATGCTGTTATCACGATTTCTGTTAGGAATATAATTTTTGTCTGCGTTCAATGATGCAAAATATATTTTACTATAAAATTGAGATGGGAGGCCAGTAAAACTTTAATCTACTTGAAACAAGATGCTTGAAGAACCTCGAAGTGACTCTGCTTGATATTTCATCAAAGCAAGGGCGTGGTCCAATTACCCCATACGTAATCGTCTGCACATGTAAGTTTACGAACGTGACCGGTATAGTAGGAACCTGTATATAGCTATACGAAATTATATATATACTCGGGGTCTTATTTGGGTCAGCATCCACGATCTTTGACCAGTTTGCTGCTCTCGAATCAGCCCAGCGAGGACGCCATCTTCTGGCAAAGGATAATTACGTATGAAAATACTTGAAAAATTTAACTGACACTTTCATCGATGGTTCAGAACCGTTAAAGTGATTTTTAGAAAAAAAAAAAATTACTCGAGTCCTTATGCACTCAGTCATACATGCACTTCCATTTTCAAGAATGCATTTACACGATCGTATAAAAATTGTGTAGCTGATTTTTTTTAATGGCTGGAACTAATTTATTTTATATGTCGAAATAATTGACTAAATATATATATTATTTTTTTCTTTATGATTGTTAGGTTTATACTGTCAACTACCGTTCATTGCCGTTAGTGCAACGAGGGCGCCACCTATTACTATCAAGATAGCATCACTGATTTCAACAAGTTAATTGGCCTTTTGTGTCTGACTGTACGTTATAAATGCATCTAATTTTTTTCTACAGAGACACAAGTACCGTGCAACGATTCGGATTGAATTTTATTTTAATTTGAATTGAATTAAGGGATAAAATATATTTTGGAAATCTTCTCAATTGGAGAATTTTCCACTAGCGTTGTTTGTAAATCTAGCGTAGATTTACATAGAGGAAAATTTGCGTAGGCGGTAAGAGAAGAATATTTAAATATAATAAAATATTTATTAAAAATTGAATCTGGTTTTATTGGAAGAGTCTTGGATGGCAATGTAACACCCTGTAAATCTATACGCTCTTATCTCACGCAAAAATGGGTATAGTTATACCTGCATTAATTCAGATTGTTGACGACCAACCATAGCCTGCATAAGAACAGGACAAAGTAGGATATAAAAAGAAAAGTGGCCTAAGTGAAACCGGATTATTGCAAAAAATCAGGCGGGTCTGTTTGGTCCAGATTGAGGAAAGAAGCGTGGATGAGAGGGTGTCGGGTACGAGAAGGGACGTCCTCTTTCTCTTTCGACTCTCTTCTTTCTTCTCCCTCGCTCTTTCGTTTCTACCAATCCCATGATCTCTCTCATGTCCTCTGATGTTCCACCGGAGGAACCCACTGCGGGATGAGATCTTTTCAGAATGGGGGTTGAGCCACAGTTTGGATATCTATTTCCTTTTGCTTTGGGACACAGGGTATAAAAATACGATTCGGAAAGGATTCAGACATCATTCCCTTTCAGTCGTCCCACAACTGCAGTCCGACAAGCTACCCCAAAAATGGCATTCAAGGTGAGAATTTTGGTGGTTTGACCCAAAGTTATGTCTTATTGAATTACTGGATTTAGTATTGGACTTGGTTGAAAATTCGAAATTTTGGATTTTTTTTATGTGTAAATTTTAATTTGATAATTTTTTGGAAAATTTTAGTTCATCGTTCTATGCGCTGCTCTGTCGGCCGCAAGCGCAGGAAATATCGGCGGATCAGTCCTCAGTTACGGATCACCAGCTATCAGCTATGGCGCACCAGCAATCGGCTACGCCGCACCTGCAGCTATCACTTCACAATCATCAAACATCCTGCGTAGTGCCGGAAATCTTGCACAAATCTCAACCTACTCGAAAACCATTGACACACCCTACTCCAGCGTGAGCAAGTCTGATGTGCGCGTTAGCAACCCTGGAATTTATTCGTCCGTCAGTTATGCCGCACCTGGACCAGCATATCAATACGCAGCTTCAGCCCCGGTCGTCAAGGCTGCTTACGCTGCACCTGCACCATTCAGCTTCGCCGCATCTCCATCTGTTAGCTATGCCGCATCTGCACCGATCTACGCCAAGGCCGCTTATGCCGCACCTGCATCTGTTGCCTATACCGGCAACGCCATTGCCGCACCTTCTCAAATTGGATACGCCAGCCACGCCATTGCCGCACCTGCACCGATCTACGCCAAGGCCGCCTATGCCGCACCTGCATCTGTTGCCTATGCCGGCAATGCCTTTGCTGCACCTTCTCAAATTGGATACGCCAGCCACGCGGTAGCCGCACCTGCACCGATCTACGCCAAGGCCGCATATGCTGCACCTGCAGCCCTTGCCTACGGTGAATCTGGCCCAGTTGTGGCCCATGTCACTTTCTCTGGACTGGGAACCTCCTATGCTTGGTAAATTTGTGATTATAAAAAAAATCCCTAGGTACCCCGTTTTATCTATTCTGGTGATATTGAACAAGTCACTAGAAATTTTTACTGTCGATAAACTGTCCTAGGGAAGGAAATCGTATCGTCCTACGACTCGATAATGACTCGGCATACAAAGACTAGGTTATCAGTACCCCGATACAATCCTACACTTTTATTCTACACTCACACTTTCTTTGTAATCCACTTTTACTTTTCGATTTTTCCTACTCTTTTCTCTTTACACTTCACTTTCATACCATGACACCAGTACTTCAGAAAGTCACTGCAGAAAATAACTTTCGAACACGCACACGGGGGATTGTGGTCAAATCCACTGTAGAATTTTCCATGTTTATCTCCTTATTGTGTAAATAATAAAACAATAAATTATTGAACCGTTTATCTTTCTTTATTATTTTACGATCTCAGGTGTTATCTCAATCCTCCTCAATAATCACTATTACTCACAATATGTACTTCCCTGTAATCAGTCCACGAGTTCAGCCTGTATTTTTGACAGATCCAAGGCAATGACGTTTCTACCTAGCCACGTGGCTCTGTATACAATCTTTGTTATGAAATATACACGTGCATAGCGCTCTCTCAAACTTTGTTTACCAGCTGTCAAAAAAGCACGTGTGCCTCGAAGTTCGCCAAATACCATTTTACTCGTAAATATTTAAATTATATCAAACTTTTGCAATTATTATGAATAAATAAAAAACACCAGTATATTATTGTATACAGTATATTATAATATTTTCTTTATACGAACTGTGTATTACATATATATAAGGACACTACATATATATAGTATTATATTAAATCATTTGTTCTTTCAACCCTCATCAATCTTCATGACAGCCACAGAATGTACAGACATATTAACGAAATTTCTTTGATAAAAATTAAAAAAAATTTTTAAATGCAACGGTTAAGTTTTCATTTACAAAAAGTTATAATTATCATCATTACTTATCCATCGATCAAATAAAAAAAAACGTCTGACCTTATTTCACAGAAGACTGCATACACCAGACAAGATCGCATGTTGCAGTTTTTTTTTTATAGAAATTAAAATTTTTTCGTCACGTTATCGAAGTCTCGTCCTGGTTTATGAGAATCGATTGATTCACACGAATTTCACGTCAACCCGTAACAATCGACAATCAGGTTTTTGTATGTCTGCACAATTTTTGTATAAAAAATAATTAAACAATTATATTTCGTCGTACGAGACAATCCGAAATTACATATATTATATACCTAATCTACATTTAAAAAAATGCAACATCCGGTTTGACTATAAATTCGTTCAGAATCCTCAGCATGGCTTGTAAAATGCAAATAGAGGGTCGACGTAACCTCCCAAATTGCGCAAACCTTACAGCCTATCTAGATCATTTGGTATAAAGCTAAATCTCAGCTTGACCAATCTGCTACTCGACCCGTTATTTTTTTTTCTCTGTCTGCAAGTCGTCTCTTATGCAACAAAACCTGCAACAACATAAAATCATTCTCATGGACAAAAAAATTTTGACTTTATAATTTTTCCAATAACAATTAAAATTGTCCAATCAGCGTCACGAAAATTAACCTCAAATAAAATTCATCATAAAACCACAAGGTACTAGTGAATAAATTTTTTTTTTTCTAATTTCTAATTAACTCAATTTTTATTTTTAATCAACCTGATCCTTCACGTTCAAAATACAGTACATGTAAAAAGTGCTTCAATTTTTTTTATCTCCCTCGCTACTTTTTTTACCTCTTTCGCGTCTTCGCTCAAACGAAACCGGAATAGAATGGCGAAATTTCGTGGGCTTGGCTTTATTTCAGGCGATCACCTTCACCGAATTCATCATTGGCTTCTCTTTACCTCCGTCCCAGCCACTCGATCGGATATGTGTCATCCGCATCCGTTCGTAAAAAAAAAATATTCTATTGCCAAGGTGTGATGTCAAAATTTTTTTTAATCCAAAATTCTTTCGGAGGATATCTCAAAAGATTTTAATTCTTTAACTTCCTATATTTTTATAGGCCAAACAATTTTTTTATATATATATATATATATACATGCATTTAGTTTTAAAATGACATCACGTCAATGCTAACCCGTGTATTAAGGTGCCTACGCAATGTGTGGCAACCATCGATACAAAACACTTTGTCTTTTGCCACACTGAAACTCTCCCCTACGCCTACCTTTATATTCCAAAAAAAAAAAACTAATCCATATTCACTTCATAGACCCGTATTCAGAGTCAGTTCTTCGTTTTAAATACGATTTCAAGACATCCTCTATCATGTGCTTGTATTACTATATCTACGGTCTTAAGACTGTGCTTCGTTTCAAACACTGACTATGAATACGGACCATAGAATCGTCACATACATTAGCCCCCCCCTCCCCCCTCCAAGATCCATAAAAAAAGAAAGCACAGTTTTCTTCTATAACGAATTTCGCAAGGAAGTCCATAAGAAAGTACAGGAGGCAGCCATTTTCGTTGAGACGTATGAATGAATAATTAAGAAAAAAAATTGTTATCAGCTAATCAATAACTCATGACCACATTCCACGGTGAAACTTTGATATTGCATTGTTTGAAAACGGTATATAGAAATGGTACAGAAAAAATAAGAAAGGAGTCAACTTGAAAAATCGTCAACTTTTTTCAAACGCGGACGTATGAACTAGACTTTATTTATGAGCCGATTATATCGATTCGTTCAACGAATCTTCATAGCGCGAAAGTCGTTAATCCACGTTGTCGCCGACGGCGATTCTTCTGTCGCTCCGAACGAAAAGTAAAAGTTTTCGAATCGCGGATCGTTCGATGTTTTTAACATTTACGCGATTACTTGATTGTGGGCAAGGCTTTAGGTCCGGTCGCACCTTCGTTAGCTATATAGGTATGCATGGACACGTATAATACCTATATGTAAATTATAATATTAATATGGGTACATTTGGCCAAATGAAAGATCGTTACGTGGACTATATGTTGAGAGTGTTATCATAATTGTCAACTGGACGAAAGTATCTTGAAAGATAAGAGAAAAGCTGATGATAACGATGCAGCTTGGTCCGGATGGTTAATACCTCATTTTTATGTGGATTATGTTGAGTAATTATCAATAATATTGCTAAGGTCATAGGGTTGAGCAAGTTGGATCAAATAAATAAATTTATATAAAAAATATTATTATTGGGCGTAAAAAATTTTATAATTAATAATATTAAATTTTATAATAATTTATTCGTGGAATAGTGCTCCGTGACGTCATAACTGCCGGTTAATAGCAATTTTTTCGACTTGTCAGTGACCGTGCATCGATATAAGTGGAACGAGAGCGTCATGGTCAGCCAAGGCGGTTAGGTAGCCAATGAAGATGCTCCCGCAGTAGTTGGAGTGAATATATGGTCAGCCGAGTTCGAGCCGAGACGAACCCGTAGAGCGTAAAATGTTGATTAGTTATTTTTTCCTTATAATTATTAATGTTAATTCAATTAAAGGCTATTTGTGTAATTAATGAAGCGATGAAAAATAAAATTATTTTCATACGCGAATTGTGGTCAACAAAAAGTTCGAGCGACCTTAAGACGGATATCGGCATTAAAAGCGATCGTTACGCGAATTGTAAATGCGGTTTGACAAAAAAAACTTTTAATGCATTCGTTATAAGTAATGACCTGTATTAAAGTGTATCTACTTTTAAGAATAACCCAGACCTTCGGCGTCCGCCTCTTTCGCTCTGAGGCTGATTTTATTTTCTCCTCATTCCTTTTGCTGTGACTCAAGGAGATGCCTGAGCTCACGATCGGCCAAAAAGGACGGCCATTACGAAATATTGGCATCCCTCCACGCCCGGACACGGATCGCCCCTTTTTACCTATAAAAAGGAAGCGCCGACTCTTCGCAGTTGTCATATCTACAGTGTTCGTAGACGTGAGCAGATCAGCCAGAAAAATTTAGGAAAAATGTTCAAGGTAAGAGGATTCATAGTGGAAACCGGGTATAATTAAATTTTAAACATTTTATTGAAATATTTTGATTTGCGTAGTGATTTCGATGAATCTATAATTTTGATAAAGACAAAAAGGGATTTTAACAAATTATTTTATTTAATTGGGTTCACCATCAACGTTGTATGCTAAAGGTATATGCAATATTTTTGATTGACAATTTTTTATTCGAGATGAGATTTTTTATACAAAAAAAGAATTCGATTTGAATATATTAAAGGATCGGCAGATGCGAAATATTTTTAATCGGTTCAAATAATGAGGGTTTATGAAAATGAATAATGATGTTCGAAGAAGAAACTGCGTATAGGGTTACCTATAGAATAAATAATTATTGTATCGATTGACGAATCTAATTAATATAAAAAAATAATCTTCAGTTCGTAGCTCTCAGCGCAGTCCTCGCAGTCGCCAGGGCTGGAAATCTCTTGGCTGCCGCCCCAGCTTTGGCCTACAGTGCTGCCCCTGCCGTGTCTCATGTGACTTACTCCGCAGCTGCACCCGCCCAAGTGACCTATGCTGCCGCTGCTGCCCCAGCAATCAGCTACGGTGCACCCGCCATTAGCTATGGCGCACCAGCTCTCAGCTACGGCGCACCTGCACCCTACGCCATCCATGCCCCCGCTGTAGGCGCCTCCCATCAGAGCACCATCAGATCCCTGGACGGAAATTCCGCTGTCTCCCATTACAGCAAGGCTGTCGACACTGCCTTCTCTAGCGTTCGCAAATACGATACTCGCATCACCAACGATGGCAAGATCATCGCCCCTGCTGTGGCTTATGCAGCTGCACCTGCCCATGTGACGTACTCTGCACCCGCACCCGCTCTCAGCTACGCCGCAGCCGCACCCGCTCTGAGCTACGCCGCAGCTGCACCTGCCCATGTAACATACTCTGCCCCCGCACCTGCTCTGAGATACGCCGCAGCCGCACCCGCTCTGGGCTACGCCGCAGCCGCACCTGCTCTGAGCTACGCTGCATCTGCACCCATCGTTAAATCCGCCCCCGTCTACAGCTACGCTGCATCTGCACCCATCGTTAAATCCGCCCCTGTCTACAGCTACGCTGCATCTGCACCCATCGTTAAATCCGCCCCTGTCTATAGCTACGCTGCATCTGCACCCATCGTTAAATCCGCCCCTGTCTACAGCTACGCTGCATCTGCACCCATCCTGAAGGCCGGACCTGCTCTAAGCTACGGACCCGCAAACGTTGTCGCCCACACCACCTTCAGCGGACTCGGTGCCTCCTACGCTTGGTAAATCAACGCGGGAAATTCGAATTCATTGAGCAATAACGAACTCCCCTCGTAGATCATACGACTCATCTTCTGAACTCCTATTTAACTTAGGGAATCTTAAACAGGATTTTCTGAGATACTTTATTCTATATTGTATACCTGAAAATACTCTTTCACCCTTTCATACTATAAATTCTGAAAACACTGCACACGTTCAAGTGCTATGAAACATTTCATATTTGCCTACGACGATATTATGCTATTTATGTGTACATAAAAATATAATATTGTTTGTAACGGCATGTCAAATTGTTTAAATTTATTACCACTTACCGTTATACATATATATAATCGTATAATAAGAATCCGTTGATCGACTGCTCAAGCTATAATATATCATTGCGATGACTGATATATCAATTACACAAAAAATTGATACGCCCCATTATAAACGATTCCCAATTTCCCTTGCGTGATCAATGAGTCACCGACCGCCCAAAATCCAGCTGCATACTAATATTTAAAAATAATTTCGCTGCAAATTTTAAAATAAATTGCACATTAATTCCTCTTACAATTTACATACCAAATGGAGATACCGTTTTCTTTATTTTTTTGATTCATTAAAAATGATCGACAGGTCCACAATTTATTACCCGTGCATAATTATAGCGTATGAACCATATTATTACAATAATAAAATAATGAGACCACCCGTTATATAAATCTGTCACCGTTATCCTTTAATCGTTCTCAGCCCCAGCGTACATGTTTACCATTGCCGCAAAATTAAAGCGAAGCTCCTTAAAATTTAGTCACAGACAAAAAGAGCCCAATAAAATATCGGGTACGAATATAAAGTCGAATTAAAAAAAAATAAATAAAACATATCCAATTAATTGTGCAGCAGAGACGTTGCGAAACAAGGAAAATAAATGACCTTGAGATCTTAAAAGGATTTGCGAGAATTTAAAAAGTCTGTTCGACACGCACTCATTCCTCTCTCCCTCCGAGATTCCATCTTGGTCCATTGCGATGAGAATCGAGAATGTTGTGAAATTCGTAACAGTCGAGAAGCGAGACGTAAATACAGGTATACGTGGCGCAGGCAACGAGACACGTGTAATTCACAGGTTATGGTTGGGCGTGGTTGATACACCCTGCCCCTGACTTACTTTCACTGGGCCCTCGGGCCTTGTTGGGCCACTGTCCCCGCTTCGTTACTTGTATTCGAAATTATCCCACGTGGAAATATATATCTTCATGGTACACACGTCACAAGCAAGGATTTACGGCTTCATTCGCACGCGTCACTTATCCCAGACTGCTCGGCCAAAGTCGCTCCAGATACAACTGACCGTTGAACGAAATTCATTGGCGGCTCCACTATCTGGCAGTTTTTTAAAAAAATTTGAAATTCTTACGCTAATAAAATTCATTCTGATATATATTGGGGCCCTTGGTTATGTCGAGCATTGTGATTATTTTCTATTGTGCATCTAATCGAATTATCCTAAATCCATTAACTGATGTAATGGCAAAGTCCGTTTCGACATACGAAGACAGAGAATTTCTTTTGGTACTTTAAATTAATGTGGGCGCGCGTAATAGTGAAGGGTCTTATTGGATTCATTTGTGAAATGAAGGTATTTCATTTACATTTTGGTATTCGATCTTACATGATTAATGTTTCGAGACTATGAATTATGGTATCGGTATAATGAAACAGGATAGTCCTCCTTCCTTTCCATGTGGTTGAAAAAAGGATCGTCAAAATAATTTGAACATAGAGAACGAAAAGCACAGATGTGTAGGTAGATGGTCAACGCCAGAGATCAGTAGGGAGATCCACAACGCTACGGTTTTAGGCGTTAACAAAGTCATGGCGCTAAATCGTAGCGGCGAGTCTGGAAGTACGGTTTTGTGATCAGCGCCTCCGTCGATAACGCGAATTCCGTCGTTGCCGAGCTAAACATGAACACGATCGTGTAGCTTGGGCGGGCAGAGGTTCTCCGCTACTCACCGCTGGTTCCCGAAGCAATCCTTAGAACG
>JASANN010000342.1:113367-230004 GCA_031762395.1 Calameuta pygmaea | reverse complement strand
TAGCTGCTCTAACAGGGTGACTACCCTTATATGACTACTCGAATGAATATGCTCGACCCGACCAAGGAAATAGGAAAGGTAAGACAAGCACAATGGAAATTGAGAGGGAACAGAGTGAAACGAGAATAGAGAAGGGCAGATAGAAATAAAGAAATTAAGAAGTAGAAAAGTAAGGAATGGGGGGTATAAAAGTAGAGAAGAAATAAGAAAGTAAAGAAGAAATAAATGTAGAAATAGAAGAAGGTTGGAAATGAATGTGAGGGGTGCTTCCAAGAGACCAGTATAGGAGACCGGCTCGAGGAAGAATGAGCGCTCCGAGTCCGGGCACTGCCTCGAGCGCGCCCCCCACTCTCCGCCTACTCCCACTCATCGAGTCCTACACGACGAATTTGCGCGCATACAATTTTGGGCAACTTCCAGTACTTCTAAATAGTCTTGACCAGAATTTCCGATTTCTAAAAGTTAATATTTTACTTTATTGATTTAATTAATTATTTGAATGTTCCAAACACATAATTTATTAATATTTCAATTTGGACGTAATTTATTTTCGATATTATACAATTTCAATTCAATGTTTATCTACTACTCCGTATATTCTGCGAGATTTTGATTTAGCCTCAATTTTATATTTTGAATAAATTTTGAAAGTAAATCAAGATCCAATAATGTTTAGTAGTATTTAAAAAAGAAATATATGAAAAACACTTTCTTACAAATGTTACAATAGTAGGCTTTTTCAATGGTTCTTGAGAAGGTCTATAGTTACCGGTCTCGTTCTAAGGATTGCTTCGGGAACCAGCGGTGAGTAGCGGAGAACCTCTGCCCGCCCAAGCTACACGATCGTGTTCACGTTTAGCTCGGCTACGACGGAATACGTGTTATCGACGGAGGCGCTGATTACAAAATCGTACTTCCAAACTCGCCGCTACGATTTAGCGCCATGATTTTGGTAACGCCTAAAACCGTAACGTTGGGCATCTCCTACTCATCTCTGTCAACGGCTACAGTTTCTTCAGGCAATACCAAAAATAGGCAATACCTCGCTAAATCATATCGGCGAGTCCCGAAGTAGGATTTTGCGATCATCGCCTCCGTCGATAATGCGTATCCCGTCGTAGAAGAAAACTTCTGCCTGCCAAGCCACGCGTTCTTGATCACGTTTAGCTCGGCTACGAGGAGATAAGCATTATCGACGGTAACAAAATCCTACTTCCGGACTCGTCGCTATGCGATTTAGCGCCATGCTTTTGGATCATTGCAAAGCAATGATCAGACAGATGATTTTAGGAACGACGATTTGGGATACTTGGACGTGGTAGCTATTAATTGAGATATTTTTACGTATATTAATTATATACAATTAATTAAATAATAAAATGCTATACCATATTTTTATCGCTTTTAGAAAAAGATGGACTCTACAATTTCTCGACGTAGGTTAAGGTATTTTTATTAGCTCAGTCACGTTTAGAACTAATTGTAAAGATTAATGGTGACAGTAGTCATCTTTATAGTCAATTATTCCATCATTGAAGAAAATACAGATGATATAATTGGTATGCGAATAATTAATGGATACTAATGACAATCGTAGCGATACGCAGATTTAATAACATTAGAGAACAAAAGAGCGATGGGTACGAAGAATGAACAAGAGTACAGATGAGAGACAGATTAATAATGAAACAAAAAGTGGATTAATATACGAGTAACGTGATACTGTTTTGCTTAAAAGCTAGCTTATTATACATATGCATATTAGATAAATTACGGGATCGACTAATTGATTCGAGTCAACGGAGACTGCTAATTGCGCACATCGCTCGAAAAGACCAGGTACAAATTTACGCTCTCCGCCAAGCTTTCGCTATTCTTACTGTTTTCGTAAGGTTGTTTTGCATATTCAGTCGAAGGCAGAGACGCGCGAAAATTCGAAGGATGTAAGAGGAAAAAAGAAAGATGGTCAGAAGCTGTTGCTACGGCTTTATGAGCCAAAACAAAAGATTAATTGTGATACTGATGAAAGGAAAATTTAACAGGATTATTTTATATTAAAATCGCCTATCGTACACGTCGTCGGTTCCGAGAAAGTATTTTCTTCGATCTTTTCTTTCTGATTTATTACATGCTAAAGAAACTGGTATCGAACTAATATTGAATTGAACTATTTTGCACAATTGTGTTAAAGAATAAGTTATCACTGAAGCCTGCGATACAGGGAGTCTATAGCTGCGTTCCTCAATGGAAAGTAAACCAAGTACAAGTACCAAAAATACACATAGTACCGAAAGTATTGGGTATACCAGGGACACGTCAGAGTGATTACTATACTCGTTTAGCCAATTGAGACTTCAAATAAATACTTCATATTAAAAGGGTGCAGAATGATCAAGAGGTGAAGTGTGATACTTGTCGAGTGTATCTTTCGATACTATTTCTAATATCAATGCTTCAAATCACTTATGTACCCTCGAAAGCTGTCACACATATATTCTCAGCTGCGAAACTACAAAATGAGTTGTCAATCATATTGCATAATTACTGAATAGTCACTTGTTCGAACATCTATTTTATGGTCCCAAAATTTTTCTCAACATCGATTAGCACACTCTTCAAAACTTATCCTCATGATTGTTTATGGAAATTGTTTAGTATTTCCAGAGAATGATAATAAGAAATAAAAGTGTTGACAGACACCGAAGGCTATCTGGAGAAATAAATAAAAAATGTTCAACATTCAAGATAACCATTTAGATTGGACATCCGACAAAATATCTGTGAGAATAGTTATAAATCCAGTGTCCAAGGAGTCTTAAGAAAATATGATCAAAACCATACAGTGTTCTCGATAAAAGAATTCAAAAGACCAACCATGTCCAACGATAATCCACCAAAACAATCATCCAAAAATCTCTTTTATCTTGACTCTGCTGACCATGACCTAAATATCTTGTCACACCGCCACGCGAAGGCGGCTTCAAAAGGAAACATCCTCTTCACATCGAAGTTGGCGACCAGAAGTTCATCTCCCTCAGCTCAGAAGGCTTCGCCTGTAAAACGTTCGTGTAGACGGCGTTCTTGATAGCCTTGTCGTCGCTCCCCAAGTACGAAAGGTTCTGCGTGGAGATGGACTTCTTACGACTGAGGCTCTTGGGCGATACAGCCTCTATTGCTTGTTCGTCCTCCTCTTCAATTTTCGACGAGACGATCTCCCGAGACTGACCCAGAAGACTGGCGAGGATCCAGCCACCGTGGTACTTCTCCCTATCAGGGATGAAGGCGCCAGTGAAGTATCTGTTGGTGTATCCCTTGCGACGTGACCTTGGCGAGCTGTCTGGTGTACTCAGCGGTGATGCCAGTGGTGTGACTGGCAAGGATTGGCTACCTTTCTTCAGCACTTCATCGGATTCCTGGAGTCGAGAATCCGACAAAGTCTTACTGATCTTGCTGGACATCATTTGATTGGCTACCTGGACGATGGATTTGCCACACAGTGCTGGCTCACTGTGAAAACCATCATCTGTACCCTGAGACTTGACAATATTCTTGCCAGCAAAGTTTTTCTGTGTCGGCTTAGTCTCCCTTGCTGTAATCAGAAAAAGATTTTCAATTAATTAACACGCAGGATACACAGTACACAGTTGCTGGTACAAGAGAAGCTGATTGCTTTATAAAAATATGGCGATGCACCAGATGAAATATTAATATCACTTTAGATATCATATCTGATGAACCGTGTGTCTGCAGACTTGTGAGTAAATAAAGGAAGTAAATCTATTGGAAACCCAATAAACGAGTTGCATCATTTTCATGATAATTATATTAAGGGAATTATAGATAGTCGAGCATGATATTATGTAAGTCAAATTGACTATGTTATTTTTAAATGATATGGTCATGTAATCAAATCTTTGGGAATACAGTAAAGTCTTTTATAATCACAAATATATTTAAAACGAGAAACCTACCAACGTCGGCAAACAAAATGGTGACCATGATTGTTTCCGAAACGACCCAAACGACAGAATCGCAACCGTGACCACAAATTTTTACAAACGTCGACATCATGATGACAACCGAAAATTTTCAATATTTCAAAATTGACGGTTCACAAAAATCTCTCTGTGTCACTTAAAAGATCGGTATAAGCAAGTTCTTATAACGATTAAGTTAAATAAATAAATACTTATAAATAAAAATCACAGAGAGGACGACTAATAGTATTTTCAGACTTTTTTCTTATTTTTAATAGTGTTTAATAACACATTTCATTAAAGACTCCGCTTTGACATGTTTCAGTTAGTCACGGCGACCCTTACGATCAGTCTGTATTCAGTCTTTAGATGGAACGACGTGAATTTGTAAATTTTTCAAAATTAAAAACAAACGCGCTCGTGAGAACAATTTAAAACGCGAATACTCGTAGGCTTCTCGGCTGAAGCCCCGGACTCGTTCTGAGGTCTCGTTTAATCTGCAACAAGCATTTAACTTCCTCGAAATTTATATCAGTCGCATGACACGATAACGAAGGTCGATTCTTATTGGTCGGGAAGAGCGACCAATGGCAGATTAGCAGAGTCGATTTAGAAATCGTTTGAAGTCCGAAGTTGAAGATGCAAAGTGGGAGAAATGGCAAGTACGCGTTAATAAATATTTTCATGATATTAGCATTACGAAATTGAAATGTATAGCGTGAAATTCAAAATATACATTTCTAGTTAAAAAATTGTTTCCATCCATCTCGTTAATTCGATACTTCTTATTTACAAGTATCCACGCAAATTGAGATAAAATAATTTTTTACCAAAGAACAAGGCACGCTAATTATAATTGTCAGATATAAATTTTAACGCTCGAAATGACTTAAACAACTAATATCAAACCTTTTAGCCGATACAATGTAATGCGTAAAAATTGTTATAAAAGAATATTTTTGAAGCCTGGTTATTTTTAAAAAATTCTAACAAACCACAGGTGGTCATTTAGCATCGCGGTGGTCCTAGTTTATCACACTTCGCTCTAATCAGCCAGACGTCAATCGAGTGATAACTGATTCGACAACAACTGCTGCCGTGTCACAGGATAATTTGAACGCTAATATTTAGCCGTGAATATTCGCAACGATCAACAGGAAGTATAAGAATAAGAATTGTATAAAGGTACAAGTAACTAGGAACCAGATCCTACTGGACAAGCAAACAGGGAATTAAAAAAACTGCATTTTAAAAGAGAGTGCAATAATAAAGCGAAAGAAATATATAAGTCTAGAAAAATAGACGGGAACAAACATTAATTAAAAAAAATATTAAGGTTATCGATAGGAGCTGATCCGGAAATGTTTTTTCAAAATTAAATAAATATATAGAATATACACATAGCCGATAAAGCAAATAAAGTTTGAAACGCACAATTTCAACGTAACGATTGACAGACACGTGACATTGAGTTTCCAGCGGGAATCGAAAGTTAATATAATTTCTCTTTTATCAATAATATGTCGCGTGCTTTAAATTATCTCTAAATTATCATCAGTACAGCATAATTTATTACGAGTTTGTTTAGACTAAGGATTGTGCAGTGTTCAGTAATTAAATGGGCTGATCGTTAAGCTAATTTTCTATTTAACGATACAGCTGTTTCTGATCCAAGCGAAAAATCAAGAAGACAAACAAATTTTAGCGAAATTACTGGCGAAGATTCGCTAACGTAAATATATGTTTATCAACAGAAGTGCGACAGATAGATCAGTACGTGACCGAAAAAATCTTACATGATCATGTAAATGATTCGTGATCAAAATTTTTTTTAAAGATTGCCTAGTACGTTCCTCGTGACTGGTATCGTCTAACGATAAAAGTAAAATACATTGCTGACGCAATGATAAATAAAATTAGAGTCAGGACGATTTCTTTTGGGTATTTCACCCATTATTTACCTTTGGCTATTGCCGCAGGGACAAATGGCTGACAAGGCAAGGGATGCTTGCTAAAGTCGATTTCCTTGATTTCCTTAAAGGTAGGTACAGCCTGCTGTTCGGATTTTACTTGATTACTCGAAGCCGTGACGTTTTTCTGCTGATTCTCGACAAGGACCTGGCCGATAGAGCGAAAGCCTTCTTGTTCTTGTTGCTGCTGTTGTTGCTCGTGCTGCTGCTGACTGGCAGACTGCTTTGAGTAACGAATGTAGAAGAAGTTGTCGTCGTGGGATGGCGGACTGAAGGTGCTTTCGTCCAAATCAAATCTGAAATAAAAGAATCAGTCATCAGGATTGGAATAAAATTGTTAATCTTAAAAATCATTCAAATTGCACGAAATTAGTGTGCAGACGTGAGTCAGTTTCAATCAGACTCGCAGTTACAGTTGCAAGACTTTTCCATTTTAATGTTAAATCCTATGGAAGATTTCTACATGTACGATTACTAATGGTCGTGTTTATTGTGTACCTGTGGACGATAGCAAGTTGTGTACACAAATTTCACAATGGAAAATATTCAACTGTATACCAGGGTGACGGAGGGTAGACAAAGTGAGGCTAGATGAGAAAGGGGCAAAAATGTATCTCCTTATCTCTCTCTCTTTTTTTCTTCTGGGCATCAGCTGTTGCCAGTTTATTTGCTTCGTGCAAACCATTTAAACGGTGCTTCAAATACTGAACAAATATGACGCGAGCCTTCAAATTTTATGACGATCGGATTAAGAGACACGCATTAGGAAGTTCGTGTATGAGACGCGCCTTGGACAGTTTATAATTCGATGATAACCGTCTGCTGATAACTGTCCGAGTCAACGTAATTGTTTGTTACAGTACCGAAATTTTAAATTCGCCATAACTTCGTCGGACATGTTAAACGTAACGAGGAGGCTCGACATTTTTTTAAAAGGACGAGCCCTCATTATTAACATTAACCAGAAGTACTAATAAGTAATCTGTAAAGGCGTGTCAACAATTTTCTTGGATCTCAAGACAGTATCATTGCACTATCAGAATCAGCCAGTACAAAGAGAGACTATTTCAAGAGAAGTTTTTCTTTTTTAATTTTCAAGCAAACCTTAAGACTCATTTGTTTTTTAAATCCAAAGCATTACTTCACTGTTAATCGAATTATAAAAAATCTCAATAATTGACCTCAAATCCTTTACAGTTATCGATCAGCAGAAACGATATTTGCAATTACAAAAGATCAAGGTGACCTGTAGTAAATGTCAAAAAAACCACATTCATTTTTTTTTTTTGAACTTAAACAAATGTCCATGCTCGCACAATTATTCGATTTAAAAAAATTGATAGCTCGCGAACAAGACTAAAAACTATACACACACCTTACACGATTAACACCATAGTAATATCCAATTCAATGCATAGCGAAGTTCACCATGATTTTGCGAGGTACAAAAAGAAAATTGTAGATGGATCTACTATAATCTTTATGTACAGAAATGTAACGACTGATGGGAGACACATTGAACACCGTGAAAATGTCGAGTCACTATTGGTAAATTGATTTTGTGCATCACCGCATAAAACGACCCACTGTCCGTTAAGGAATTTACTAAGCTTGTCTGTTCCGGACGAAATCGAACGTCCAAGAAGACTTGAAATTTGCAGCGGGAACAAATGGCGATATTGAACCAGCAACGAGAGCGACAATACGGTGTTGGCGAAGCAGGTTTCGCGTAGTTACTGCAGCTGGCGCGATTGAAGACGCTTGTCCCCAATACGTTGGCAACCGTCCTGAAAAAAGGATTCCATTCAAATTTAGACCTGAGTCGGAGTTGGTTTCTTCGAAAAAAAAAAATAATTAGTACAAAAAGAAATAACACAAAACGCTTAATAAACCGTAGCTAAACCACATAACATTGGAATGATTAACGTGTAGATTTAAGTGAATGAGATATTTGTTTATCGAAGTAAAAACAATTTGTATGATTTCAAAAATTTTTTTTCAGCAAATCCTAGACCGGTCTGACTACGGATATTACTGTGAATCGAATGAAATTTTTTATTTACGCAATACGTTGTAAGAACGAACACACGTTGAGTCCGTGAACAATTTAAAAAATTGTATGACTAAAAAAAAACGTAGAAAATAGTCTGAATCGCTCAACGTGATATTCTTCAATGTTACACACACGATTATTCTCTCTGTTCAATTTGCTATTGGGACGGTTAAATATTTCACCTCGATAAACCTTGCGAAAAAGGACCTTGTATCCAAAAGTCAGGCTGCAATGTTGTGGTCAGCATGACGCTGTACAAAATTGAAAACTGATTCGCGCGTCGGTAAAAACTTAATCGAGAGGACGGAGTGAAACGAGAAAAACAAAAATATCTTTCCTAGCGAATTATCAACGCCCCACTTAAGCATTCTTACGTCTTAAGGCTAAATATTATTTTTCGCAAATTGACGCACGCGATACAGAAGCGAGTGCAAAGATAGAGGATAAAAATAGAAGTACAAATAGACAAAAAATTAGCGAAGGCTCGCGATGGAACAAAAATAAAAATCAAACTGTCACGGGCAATTTACATTGTCAAATTTGATTTTGTACAAAGTGTCAAACGTTACCCAATCAAGAGAAAATTAATTCCCAAAAATTTTTCATTCTATCGCGGGAGTGAACGGGACCAAGAGAAGAGAACGGAGGTCGAACCAGAGGAAATTCTCGTAGCAAGACTTTTCGCTTCGTGACGTAGGGAGCCCGGACAGAGAAAGGTGGAGGAGCGAGAGAGTCAGAGAACCAATTGACATAACCTCGTCATAGTTCTTGCGGCTAGTACTATTGCGTTCCGAAATACATTCCAAAAATAACCAGTCCCGTGATGCCGCTGCACGCCAATTTTCCAACCCGTGCGTGTGTTGCTTCGTCCCGTTGAGTTTTTTTGACAGGTACAGATCCGTCATAAAAAAATAGCGGTAAAATTTTTTAACTGAACTCTCAAATATCTTCACACCCTTCGCTGCGACGTTCAAACTGTGTACCTACAACGAAGACTATGATTAAATTCTTTTAACATGATTCAATTAGCTATGACATTTACATACCCTTCTAACGGATAGTTCAATAATCATAGAACTTAAAGACTAGTTCATACTATAATATTAAACCCAATTGTTCGTATAGTTGCATATCTCCATAAGTTCCAGGTGAAATCAAATTCATACTGGCATAGTTTCACTAATTGCTCTTGGCATCAGCATTGGCAACCAAGGAGAATGAACTTTCATTTACCAGTAATGCTGCTGTAATTTAAATTTAGGTGAACCAAGGAAAACAGTAAGCGCAGAACGAAAGAGGCTTTTCTTTTTCAGTGGCTACCAATTGGGTAATAGAAGTGAACGACAAAATTCGTAGGAACTTGCCGTCGTCAGAGCTTTAGGACGCTGCTTTTAATAATAGATTCGCCAACACCTGTGCAGCGTAAACAGCAATAATACTAACAATGTATATTAGCTTAGCTCAGAACCACCGACGCGGAGGCTCGTCTACCGTCAATATGACAAAAGTCAGAGTGCACGGCAGAATATGTTAAAAAGATAAAAAATTTCACTAAATTCTCGTGTAAAATCGTCCGTCTCACAATTTTAGGTAATAAGAAACGGTCAGTGCGTAATTGATTAATAATAACCTGATTAATATTAACAAGAAAAATGTCATCGGTTAGCAAGAAATGTGGTGTCAAAGTTAAAACACAACAACCGTAGGTCAGAGACTGGTGGAAAACTATACAGATAAACCGAATCGACGTCGAATGACCTGAGGCCAAACAGCTGCTCAGACTGATAATGATTTTGATACCTTGAAATTCGACGATCAAATCCTCAATGACATTTCGTCAACAGCGAAGGTGCTATTAGATAACGAAAAAAAACTTTCCAATGGAAATTTTCTCAACATTCACCACGGAGTACTGAATTGGGTCAGCTATATCATTTGTCGTCCATGGAAAATAATAGAGCGTGTTCTGTACAATAGTAGAGCATGTTAGTACAGCAGAAACTGTAGTTCAAAACGATGACTAATCATCAAATAAATTATTGCTGCTATGAGCACTGACGCAACGTCCTGACGTTCATCATGGAAGTGGACATATAGTAAGGATGCTTTAACCTTTCGGTGAAAATAAATTGACCTTTGGCCTCTGGGCCTTTTTAATGATCACATATTGTTTTTAGATGCAATTCAACATCGTTAATCTCTCATTTCTTTTTTAATTAAAGAATACGTCATTTTTTGATAGATTCTGTTGTCACTCGATGTCCGCCAACGTGGAATACGTTATAGTACATTTTGTTAATGATTCCAAAATTTATTTAAAGGAACAGTCGTGTACTAGTTCCAATACGACTCATTGATCGGTGACCATATAGGTTTACGAAAGATAATGATGCATGGTCAAGTGTTTACTGCTACTTGAACGGTATTTACTACGTTAATTATGCATTCACTTGCAGAAATGGAACCAGACACACGTGAACCTACGAAAACAATCGAGTGAAAGTGCGCAAATGGCACAGCTGGGGTAAACAATGTGACAGAGGCGACAAATGAAGTCGCCAATATACAAATAAGTTAACAGACTGAAAAAAAAAATAGTTGTAAGCACGTATAAGTTTGAGTAAGTAAGATGTCGAGAACACTTATGGGAATTTAAAAAAAATCTGACATAAAATCTTCCAACTTATATCAATTTTGCTTCGTCAACCTAATAGACCTTGGTTAAAGATATCTATGCGAACAAGTTATAATTAAATATAATTTTAGCAGTACCTTGAATCCATTTTTCCTTTCATCCATTGAGGAAGCGAAATCCCACTGCTTAGGGATCTGTCCTGAGGCCCCGATGATCCCATTTTTGTATCTGTTTTTGATTCGCTTGATAAATGTGTCTTACAGGTAATCTTCAATTTAGGATCCAAGTATGAAAGTTCCTTCTCGATGTGCAACAGTGTTCCAAAGAAGAGTGAGAATAATAGGATGTCAGTAACGATCAATGTCAAATTCAGAAGTGATGTACGCAACTGCCAATCAATCCAAACTCTGTCTCCAGGAAGCTCGTTAACAATGCTACCTAGGAGTTTGACCTCACCACCATTCTAATGATCTGCAATCAAATAATTATATAAATTATAATAACTGTTACATAAGAATAATGACAATAGCACAAATAAAATAGGTTTTGATAAAGTAAAAATTCAAGAATTAAACTTATTGGTCAGTCGACAAGCTACGGAGAGCAATATAACTATGAACTATCATTCATTCTAATTTAGTTTAATCATTACATTCAGCGTTTTATCTCACAATCAAATTGTGCACAAACATTAATTAACACTTGATTATTGAGCGCCATTTGTCTAGCAATTGTCATTGCCTGATAAAACTATGAAATACATTATATGCTGATATTCGGTTTAACCTTGAAGGGAAGCATGTCAAAGACTCTTCAAGTTACAACTGCCAGTCGACGTAACGTACGTTGATATGACGTAAAACGTAACTATAACCAAAATTATCAGCTAATAACGTAAGAAGACAGATAAATGGATGAAGCACACCCACGTAATGCGTATTTTTCATTGGTTGCTGCCTTATTACGTCGTTGATTTCTTTATTCCATTCAACTGTAAACATTTCTGAATCAATGTTGTGCACCTAATCGTAAGTGACAAATATGTTGATCGAGTCATTCCCAATGTAATATGGAAAGAAAAATAAATAAGAATATAATACAAAACACGCCTACAGAATACAAGCCTCTTATTCGGTCCTTATCAACTGTGACTTATTTAATACCCTGCAACTAAATCATATGGCACTTGAACCAAAAGTGCTTTGTTTGGCGTATTGCGACCGATAGGGACGATTATTTGCTACAGGTGATACAGGTTCTCATAACTTTACCCGGTTCTATAAAAACTGTTACTTAAAAGAACCGCTGTTCTTTAATTAAATTGATTTCCGCTATTTTAAAACATCTGTATTTTAGATATGGAATAATATTATTTTTCATACTTTATCTAGTAACACGTATGGTGTATATAAAAATTTTTGGCCATTATAATAGCTTCAAGAGCAAGTATTAGAGTACGTGAGATATTAACACCGTGAGCTTACATTATGTATATAAAATATAAATTAGATATGCGACGATTCAATGTCACGAGTGGAAAATTTGAGAAAATGCGAAGCAACTATAGAATGTTTATCCACAATGAAATTACTTTATCTGACGTAATTCGGAAAGTATTTAAAAAATTATAAATAAACGATATTCCCGTTTACGTTTTTAAAAGTCAATAAAAATATCTTCAGTCCTCCTTAATCGTTTCGTATTTCGGACAATCAGTCTCGCAAAAGTTCACAAATTTTGGTTTTATCAATAACAACTTTGAAGAATCGTCAGTGCCGATGTTTTGCATTCTGTTGGCAAAAAGTCGTATGCACGTTACAGTAAAATAATTAAAACTTATCAGAATCACTTCTGGTGGTCATAACGATAAGATTATTTATTTTTTTCAAAGCAAATCACGTAAATGGCGAGCATTGTGACACGGAACAAGAAGATGCACAGCACAACATTGCCAAGTCGAAGAGGAGCGACAGATTTAGATTTGAATATTTTAATACGCTATAGTTTAAGTATGAAGACAATATAAAAATGTCTGATTAACTGGATTAGTTTTAATAGTCGTATCTTTTCTACAAGTAAGGAGTTTACGTACAATCTGTATTTATTGACGTAGGTCAGGGTCATTGGATTGCTAATACATACCGTGCTTAAAAAATCCAATATTTTAATTTGACGTACGAACTAACGTAGCTCTGCGCGTCTCGAAAGATACAACAAACTGAAGATCTTTGCAGAACCTGTGCAAAACTGCGAATATATAACGTTGCTCACGTGATCCTCATTGTTTCGTAATGGTTGGAACGGCAGACCAAGGAGAAAATATATGCAGATTTTAATGGAACGTCAACGAAGAAATGTCGCGCATGACGAGTACAATTATTATAGATTTTAAGACTGTGCCAAAGAATTCGTTTCTGTGTAACTGTTAATTGAACTTAAACATTTGATTTAATAAATCTGATTCTCCATTTTGTAATACGATTAGCCAAGTTTACCATTGCTACGTGTATATATGTATATATGACAGGTGGGCATCATGGACTTTCTTTGTACGGAGAATTGCAATTGTACCTGTTCAGATATTACCGAAAATTGCGTAAAAATGTCGATCACTGATAAAAGTGAAAGTAAAAAGTTTTATGCGATACAGTATTGACGAATAAATAACCGGGACAAGAAAAATCGATGTAATCAAATCTTAATTTGTTTAGCAGGAAAATGGCGGTTGGTCCAAATAAGAAATTATCGATAAAAATGAATTAAAAGACATGCCTGTTCCGAGAATTATTTAATTAAGTGTTTTAGCAGCTTTCGACGCGATAAGGTATTCCTCCCTAGTATTTTAACAACCAAAATATAGCAAATATCGTGTTATCGGGTTGTTACACTTGGCAAAAAAAAACAGATACATCATTCGATAATGTGGAAAGTATTTGTAATAATAAGCAGAAGCGATAGCGGTAGAACTTTTAAAATTCTACAGACATAACGGATGGCATGTTCGAAGTATTTCAAATATGTATGTGCAATATCTACTGTATAAAAACAAAGATGCACGAACATTTTTTTTTCTACATTCATTTCACAATAGGTTTGTCACGGTTGATTTATATTCCAAGCACTCTGTTATACTGATATTAATACTCACCCTGCTCTTGATGCACATTTTTGATTTTATATTAACTAATTCCATAATTTGGTCAATTTGGAAGCGTCCGAAACTGCAGCTACGCGGAAATGGCGAACTGCATACGGGCACGATGGCTGCAAATGGCTGACAACGAAGAACACAGTTCCAGCTAGAACTTGAACTCAGCAACGTTTCAATTGGATTTCTTGTATCAAGGCCAGCCAATCGTAAGAGTGCCAACTGGCGACATCTGTAACCGGTTACGAATAGTTTAAATGAATTTGAAAAGATTTAAAATAAATTTTATCGTAACGCTGATACAGCGTTGATATAAATTTAACCTAACCTAAAATTCATTATCAAGTTATTTTTATTTGAAATAGCGTTCTGATATAATGGATAAATTGGTAAAAGCGATATCTCTGTTACAGTTTTATATTATTATGATTTAATCTTAATGATCATGTAACAATAACTTTATACCGTATTTATCATTCACTTTTGATAATACAATTTTTCTTCTTCGTTGGTCTAAAGGTTACGTATAGTAATTCAAATTTCCCGGTGCGCAGTTCCCACTGCGCACTCAGCAGACTGTACAGCGTTTTCTTTCCGGCGCGTGGGCACTCTTCCGGTTAGTGTTGTGGTACTTTGCTGTTGTCGGTGAGTTTAACGTTCGAGAATCTGCATTAATCTTCTACAAAGGAATCCAATCGGCTAATGAAATAATAGAAAAGTACCGAGTACAATCCTCGCTGCGAAAAATGGCAGCAGTATTTTTTCCATGGCGCAAAAAGATTTCATTAAAAATCGCCCAACTCTATGGCACAGTGACAGAACTCGTTAAGATCCATGCTAATCGTTGTTTTGCCATAGACTTTTTGAGTTCCACTGAAATACATTGTTATCCATAGTTTAGGCAAACACGAAAAATGCGTATAGCAGATTTAAATAAAATTTTCGCCAATGAAATTACATGATAATTTCATTCTGTTTTGTGTTCAGGAGATTCGACAAGATGAAGTTCAACAGATTGGTGACTTCCTCGCGTAGGAAAAATCGCAAGAGGCATTTTACTGCTCCTTCTCATATTAGAAGGAGGCTGATGACTGCACCTCTCTCCAAGGAGTTGAGACAAAAATACAACGTGCGTTCGATGCCTATTCGCAAGGAAGATGAAGTCCAGGTAAGGCAACCTAACCTCAATTTTTAAACCGCTTTCGTGCTCCAATTCATAACCTCTTTCCAAGTTACTACTAGGATATTTCGTTTTGAAGTTCTTTCTTCTGTAAATCTCTGCTAATTGCATAAATGCAGCTAATACATTTCATGTAACCTAACCTCTATGTGTTAGAATCCACGCGTGTTCCTGTACGTGGGTTTTACTGGTTGCGTGTTGCAGGATATGTTACATTGATTTTTGTCAACTGAATATAATGTTTTTTTTTTTAAATTATTTTAAACATACAAATTCTGCATCTAAGTAATAACTAGTTGATTTGTTCTTCTTAAACGTTTATATATTATAGTTAATTTATTATGATGAATTAAACCATTCACGGATGATGCGAACGAACGATGCGAGTCGTGAAATAGTTCCTGAGGTTCTCTCGGGTGACAATTGACCGACTTCATCAGGTTCGTATCCTGCAGAAAAGTTGGCACTGAACATTAATTTAAAAGTATTTGGATATTTAGTGTAACTAGTTTGCGTATCGTAATAGCACTTATTCATCTTCTGTTCAGGTTGTTCGTGGTCACTACAAGGGTCAACAGGTGGGCAAGGTGATCCAAGTGTACAGAAAAAAGTTTGTCATATACATTGAACGAATTCAACGCGAGAAAGCTAATGGTGCCAGTGTTTATGTCGGCATTGATCCCTCCAAGGTAAATTTTATAATGGAATCGGCAGAAAGGACATACTTTTGTAGTATAAAAAATCTTTATATGATGAATTAAACCATTCACGTAGAAGCGGACAATCAAGTTTGGCTTGTGAAACTGCGTTCAGGGTTCTCCTGTTTGTCAGCTAACTTGTCTGAACTTGGTCTGATTAATGCAGAATAGTTGGCACTGATCTTATATATTAAACATAAGAACGGTGTGGATATTAAAGTAAAAGAATATACTTTATTGAAATTATTTCTTATTTTGCAGACGGTCATCGTCAAGTTGAAGATGGACAAGGATCGCAAGAAGATCATCGACAGGAGGAGCAAGGGTCGTCTTGCTGCCCTAGGTAAGGACAAGGGCAAGTACACTGAGGATTCGACAGCCGCTATGGAAACCTCGTAAACAATACATTGCCTCATTTATGTACCACAATAAAAAACAGAAAACCTCAAATATTGATATTTATTTATTCTTTGAACCATTGAAAATATATATAAAGTGGAAAGGTTGCTTTATCTCAAACTTATTGGTAAGGGAGTAATTCTTTGTTCCTTATTAAGATATTTAAGGAAAATTGGCGTAATGAATGATTTCAAACAATTCCTTACTGAAAAAGCATTCCATTTATATCTTTTGAAAAAAAGTTTATGATTTGGGTAACGTCTTAGTGTTTTATTCTATTATTCTGTAAATGATCAATAATTTGATTCGAGAAGTAATACTTTTATAGACTTTATTATTTTTCGATAAACAGTAAAATAATTATATAATGACTAATTGATAATACAATTAATATAAAGGATTTCATATTTAAAAACAAATAAGCTCCAACCATCACCATCACCTTTCTGAAAGTACAGACAGCGATGCATGGATCGAGTACAATTATTCATATTTTACATCCACCTTACCAACCCACAATAGAAACTATTTTTAATTTTCTTTAATGTGACATATTTTTTGATATTATAATCACATAAGATCAAATGTTCATTACCAGTGGTAACAAATGAATAAAGTTTTTTTTTTTCCAAGAAATAACGCAATAAAGGAGTCTTTTGCTATAATAATAAATCAATATAAGAACGTTAGTTTTGATAAGCAACTAAGATATATAAACATTTGATTTTAGGAGAAATTTCAAAAATGATTTTGAAACTAGTAGTTTGTGTTAACAAATATCTAGCAATGGAAATATTTTTTACTTTCATAAACATAATGTGTAATTAATGATTCCTTTTGAAAGAGTAAAATAAATCACGTCAATACACTAAAAATACTTCATGTTCTTTTAGATTGTTGTAAGAATAAAATCAAAATGTACAACAGTCCTATTGTAATTCAATGCGCAGTGACTTTTATTGTAAATATACTGCACCTACTTTTCTCTATGAGCTACTCTGTTGTTAATGCATAACAACGTAACATTTTTATGTCCGCACAAAAGCTAAACGAAAATTAAAGCTGTTAAAGTCCTGCAAAGTTATTATCCACTTCACGACAGAATTTTATTAGGTTTTACAAATATCAAAATTTGAAGTTCTTTTACATAATATAAATTTATGTTATTTTACTGATGTATACCAGTTTTTCAGACGTGTTCTTTTTTTTAAAGATCCGAATTAAAAATTATCGAAAAATAATTTAAATACTTTTAAAAGATAAATGATTGATCGAATAATTTTAATTGCCTTAAAGACTGTTCCCTGAAAGGATTCTAATAAATGACTTTGACAATATATCAATACTTAACCGAATGGACAGTTCATGAATATATTAATGGTATCGTTGGAGTGCTTTTCATACTAAATGCTATCCGATAAACCAAACTGTCAATACGACAGCTTAAACTTATAGGTTTGGAAACAGAGACATAAAGTACAATTTACGTAGATAACATTGGATAATAAAATATTTACTGTTTTGCGGCAGCAAGAGCTCGCAGGATGTGAAGAAACAGATTTATTATATCCAGGTAAAGGTTGATCGTAGCTAGGATATACTCCTCTGGTGAAAGTGTGTGCATTAGTAATTGCGTGTCAAAGACAATAAATAAACAAAATAGCAATGCACCACCAATACTTATCGCAAATTCTAGTAAAGTGCTTTGTATGAAAATTTGTAACAAACCACCTACTAGTAGCACACACAATCCTGCGAATAACCTAAAATATAAAATGATACATTATGTATGTATCCATCTATACCTTATATTAATTAAATCTCATCAAATGCATTCATTATAAGAAAGTAATTGATAAGATTTTTTTTTATATTTAGTTATAATACATAGTAAATAATACATGAATATTAATAACAATAACTTACCCAAAACCCATGAATGAGAAATCTCTTTTTGTTTGGAAAGTATAAGCTGTCAATCCGATGACAACAGTCAGAGTAATCAAGAGTGCTTCGAGAACAATAGTTTTATCATACATCGTTACCACAACACCAACAGTGTAGGCTTGTACCAAAGTCTATAAATAAAAATGAGAAAATATCTTTACTAAAGACCAAGAGGGTGAAACTGCGGAATACAACTCCTTGAAGAGCTTCGTGTAAAAAAAACTAAACTAAATAATCAATAGTTGACTTCAAGGAGTCATATTCTGCAATTTAGCCTAATATTATAACGCGATATTAATTTCTTCAATGGCAACTTTGCAAATTGTGGAATTTTACTCACAAAGGCACTCAAGAGTATCAAATTCGCAGGATGATCTTTTCTCTTGATAGAAAGTGCAATTAGAATTCCAAGAGTCAGAAAAAATGAAGCCCCTATCATCCATGTACTGTAATTAGAAATCAATTAGACTTTTGTAGTACAGATGAATGAGAAACATACATATCGTTGTAAATTCTTACTTTTGTTGAATAACCAATTTTACTGGCTCGCACATCATGAATATAGCAGCTACAATTATTGTCATAAATAACTGAATACTTAATAATCCATATACCTTGCGCAAGAAAGCTGAAAGTTATATTATGAATTGCAATTATTTCATTCAAAAACTTCGATACTGCAAAATTTATACAGTAATAATTATTATTTACCCATGCGAATCTTAATGTTGGCATTATGAACATTGTTATTGTATGCAAAATCATTTTGTATTCCTCCAACATTTTCTTCCTTTCCTCCACCCTCAACATCTGCCTCCGCAAACATCAATGGTACAGTGGCCATTGTTAAGTCTCTTTTGCCTGTATTAAAACAAAAATAATGTTCTATTTTTAAATAGAACGTAAATCTAAGTAGAACATGAATTTAGAGTCGAAATCTAAAATTCTCCAATGGGCAACAAAATTAAACGTCATAATAAATATATTACATTCTCTAATTACTTTAAGAATTCTAGGTTAACCGCTGTAAATCAACATATGTACAACAAACACGAGTAGTTGACATTGGCTAAATACAACATCTTTTCATGAGTTTGAAAGCTTAGTACCTTTTCTTGGCTCGGTAATAATGATTTTGGTGTACAACTCACAGTATGTGGATCAATGTAGATTAACAGCCAAACGCCTCCTTCGTTAAATGTTCTTTTATGTCAATGTCCTTGTCAATCCTTGTTTTCCGTAAAATTAGTCACGTGCCTCTTCCTCACGTATTACCGATTGATTTCCAGCTGTTTTTTTCAACTTCTCCCGCTAGATGGCTACCAAATCCTGACATCTAGTGTTGAGATATTCCACGTTTATGTAACTTGTCAAATAAAAATGGCGAGTGTGATCGGACTTGACAAATTTGTGCGTTTGATCCAGATAATTCGGCATAATGGTGGCATCTTTAAATCCCTGAGAGCTTTATACTGGTACATAATAGTTAATACTTTAATTTATAAATTACATATCACTATGATTTTCTAACCTCTATCACAGAGATGTTGAGGTTAGGGTAATGTTGCTATTAATTAATTCTAAAATTTTTATTTGACAGGCGAGATGAATTGAAAATTGGAACCTTAGTGGGCGAAGACAAGTACGGAAATCGTTATTATGAAAATAACGAATACTTTGTTGGTAATCAAGTTTTCCTACTCATTGTCTGATTGTGCAACGTGAAACTCAGTACTACAAAACAATGCTTCGTTGATTTACTTATAAAATACTGAGTTATTTTATTGCCTATACTTTTCCACAATATTTATTGTTATATGTAACAGAATGTACAATATCTGAGTTTCAAATAATCGTGAAGATAAGAATAGTTGTACAGCTTCAGTTGATTAATAGACAAAATAATATATAAACTATTTTTTTTAGGCCGTAACAGATGGATAGAATACGCTGACCATGTAAGACTAGAGTATGATGCATCCTTAGTTCCAGTCGAATGGTATGGATGGCTTCATTACAAAACAGATTTACCCCCACATAAAGATCCAAATCGTCCAAAGTACAAGTGGATGCTGCAGGAGCACGAGCCCAATCTCACTGGTACAAACAAGATATATGTACCGTATTCTACTACCAGGCCCAAAATTGAAGCATGGAAGCCTTAAATGGCATTTCGTATTAGCTCAAAGACATAGTAAACCAGCAAAGTAATGTAATTTATTATCTTATTTCCTGTATCCCCTGTATGTAAATAAACGAACTCTTAATACAGAGACTAGTAAGAGTTTTATGATCCACAAATCCACATTGATTTACCCATAATCAATGACATTCAAAAGTTTGATTAAGATCTAAGAACTGCCGTACCATGACAACGTTTTACACGTAACGTGACGAAATCCTAGTTTTTGTTCAAATCAATAAATTATCGATTAATTCTATGCAGCTGTCATCAGTGAGGGGAAGACCCACAGTTTTTCCTAAAGGCACTGCAGGTGGCCCATCGAGTCATTGACGTTCTCTACGTCAGAAACCGAAACAATCATTTCTACGAATTACGTACAAAAAGTCACCCTCCAGCAATAATATAATTGATGGCCCAATAACAGCGCAAATACTGCCTACGCTGTACACAGAATTAATACACTATCCAAACAATATATATTATAATATTAAAAAAAAACACAATACATTATATAAACTCTAAGATGATGCCTAAAAATGTAATACCGGACTACAGATTTTCTATGCAATCGCTAAAGATTGTTTAAACCCGTACAAAGATCGCATGTACGTTACGCGTGACGTGCGCAATAGAAGATGACACACATGTAAATAGAACAAACAGCAATCAATTAATTTCAAACGATGAAATTGATAAGAATTAATTTCGTTCAATATCTTTTAATTGGCATGATATTAAATTCGACGGGGGGCCATTTGGACGGATAATACAGGATTAAACGAACGTTTCCCTTTTCATTGAGTTACATTCGAAAGCCACGATCCTTTCGGCAATACGAATTTATACAAGACAATTATTGGTTATTAGCGAAGTTCCTTGCACCGAAATTAAATATAATGATAATTGACAATTGTCATGGATTAATAATATTAGTTAACGTATCGCCTATTCAGGTTATCGTTGCTACTTGTAACGTGAGATGGATACACGCTGTAAATATTAGACAAGAGAGGGTTCTAGGAAGAGATACTTCAATAATTGGTTACCAAATCAATCTCTAACGATCATGATGTAATATCGTATTTATACGTGGAATTCGGTCAGACAACATTTGTTCTGGGACACTGAACTCTATCGAAGTTTACTTACTCAATTAAATGTCAATGACTTCGATATCCAAGGCATTAAATACCTGCCGAATGACTCTATGCTGCGTACGCAGTAAATAAAGTGGTGTGATTTTTTAAAAATAAAATGTATTTTTTATTATGCTTTTATTCCCTAACGATGCTTACTCTCGGGTAATAAGATACCTACTCTATATCGAGTGCGCGCTAGTGTCATATTTACGAATACATATTTCTTTTCGCACTCTATTATAATTTATTGTCAGATTGTCGCACGTATTTTTTGTTCCCGGAAATCTGTAACTATTACTGAATTAGCGTGAGAGAAATTGACGCTGTTAATATTGGCCAATGAGGAAGTCTTCCGTGTACTAAGAATTTACGTCTTCTCTAGGAACATCTAGATTGGTTGGCAGTGACCGTGTCCTACTTAAAATTGTGATCTTTCATTAAGTGTTTTCTGATGATAGAATCGGTTGTAATCTGATAATAATATTTCGTCACAGGAACTTCCGGTTGACACTTGATAGGTATTATACATAAATTTTGTACCTTGATGGAATCTTGAAATTGTGAATTATTCATCGTTTATTTTGAGCGTTGAGATACCTATGGAGCAAGGGCAATGGATATGGAGGAGACAGTGTCAGCAGCTTGTAATTTAGTCTGTAGAATTAGGAAAAAGAAAAAAGCAAAGAATTTTGTCAATTGAACCGAAAATAATTCAGTTACAATGAATAAGGGATCGGTAAATGAATATTGATATTTGCCACGAACTAATTGGTTGTTAGACATTTTTTGAATCTGAGAGTATCAAATAATTTAGCTCTATTGAAAGAAGAGGCCCATTAACTGAGAAAACTATAGAAATCAGCACACTATTAGACTCCAATCGTAAAGGTTATTTCGAAACTCACAGCAGACGAAACAAGCACGAACCGTCGTAATCTCGACACCCAGCAGACTCGCCACCTACAAAAAAAAAATAGCGGATAATTCAAACGAGAGCACATGCCACTGAATCACTCCACTAATTTTCAAGAGTCAGCCTAATGGTAATTCAAATAGCATACTGTTATCTCTCCGGGTGGTGTCCTTCGCAGACAAATTGCATAACCGTTGCTGATTATCAGACAGTCTGAAAGTACACAGGATATCGATATAGTCAATCCGCAATACCAGTGTTAGATTCAGGGGACTCTTTAGCGTTCTAGCCCATAAAGAGCTAGCCCCTGAAATTGATACCGTTCTCAGGGCCTAGCTAAATTTTTGACCAAGGCAGAGCTACGGCAGATACACGACAAAAAGAAGTTCGGTTCAGAATATCAAAACGTTACCAGGAAAAGTAGAGACGAAAAATTTCGTAATCACGTATTAAAATCATCTCCAAGAAATAGTGGATCAAACTCGACACTACGATGTCGTAAGCATGTCATTATATGTCTCCTTCTAAGAATTCAAGACACAGTCTTGTTCAAGATAAAATGCATTTCCAGATAGAAATCTAAGATTTCGCAAGAACTTCTTTACCGACCGATACCCGAGTCCGCGGGAGACTGCACGTCACCCGTTCGCATTACTTTAAGAATTCCCAAGACCTTCCCCCCTTAATAATCCTCACTCTTAATATCCAGTCACACGATTCTCTATCACTGTGACCAATTGGCAACCCCTTAAGATTCTTAACAAAATCAAAATATATTTTCTCCTTTGACCTTGTCTTTTCCAACAGCTTTTCTATTCAAGCGACCATTAAATTGTGCAACTATTAGGAACCTGGTCTATCTGACTCCTGATTGGTCGAATTTTCATAAAGCAGATCCCCGATTGGTCGAGCTTGTTAATCCATGGAAGATCCACCAGTCAGGAATCTAATATGGACTAAACTAAAGTAAACCACTAAATTGCACAGGTTTCTTCGGAATTGTCATTGAGAAGACTGCGTGACTATTCGCACATTCCGTACAATTCGCATCGTGACTAAAGGCGCATAACGCATGGCGAGACCGGCGATTTTTTAGGTCGCTCGACTTACAATTGTATTAAAGAAACGACGATTCTCAGATTACTCGAGGTTCTGTACCTTTATTTTAAATACTTGATTTATGTTCTATTTATTATACATAGAATACTGTTTCTTTTTTTAACAGACAAAAATATGATAGTTATTTGAATGACATAACGACACGTAACTATAATTTTTTTTATTTGTTATCATAACGGTTACGATTATTATTGTGTTCGGTAATTCAAATCTGATTCTACGTGGCGATGACTATGGCGATAAATTGCAATAGCCATAAATATTTATAACGATTCACTTGTTAATGCAGGTTTGCATTTGGCGACGATTGCCAAGTTTAGAGCATAGGCTGTTCATTCTCGGCTTTCCGTCGGCAGATTTTAAATTGATTGGAATTATGATAATGATCTGTGAATGTTTAAAGACGCGCGACGAGTAATATATAAAGGATTACGTAACAGCTGTGTAAAAGAATATTAATATTAGAACCAGTTTTATTGGAACGAAAAGATATCATCGTGGGATGATCCGTAATATTTTTGCGTATGAAGTTAAGATTAAATGATTTTCGAACGATTCCTTTTTTTTGCACGTAAAAATGTATATATATATATATAATAAGATGACTAATTAAAAATACGCAAATTTGGGTATGACGAAATTCCTGATGTAACCTCAAATTGAATGTCATTTTACTGGCTCGACTTTCCATGCTAATTTTCAAATTTACGTTAAAAAGTATTGGAGTAGGAAAATATTATTTTTGCAGCTATATTTTTTTACGGGCTTATCATGCAACGCGATGGCCTGTTAATAAAATAATAATTGCACTATCTTATTCAGTTATTAATTTTGATAATCAATTATTTATTCGCAATGTATACTCATACGATTTTATAGGTAACGAAATAACCGTGGGATATACATAGGATGTCTACACGTCCATAAAACGTCTACACGTCCATAAGACGTCCAAGGGACATCCTCAGGATGTTTGAGCCGTGTTGAATTGATAGGAAAAGCTGAAATAAATTATCGAATAACATTGAGTGATATACGTTAAAATTTGTAATTTATTGGAAATAAAAATTCGTCACGATTTCATTTGATACACGATTCTTTCTAAGTATCGAGACGAAGATCAATCGACTAGACTTGTATATTTAGATCTAGAAGAATTCGTAATCCGACCTAACTGTCACCAAAAAGTTGTGAACCAAAATATACATCAATAGTCATAAAGAATTTCTAAAAAGTCAAGTCATTAACATTTCGTATGTAAACATCAAAGATGACAATGGACTTCCAAGTAAATAACAAAAATAAAGATATTTCTATAGACTAAGATAATATCCAAGAGTGTACATAACCTAAGCACCTAGTAAACTCGCAGCAATTAATTTATATACAATTAAATAAAAAGTCTCTTGAACATGCCTAACGATCTAGAGAAATTAAAAGTCTCATTTCTATTGACACGTTGACTGACAATTTTTCAAATTCCATGCTCCTCCCGCTCTTTTTAACGGTCAAAAGGGCCTGCTGGGAATTCGCCGCGAGTCTCCAGTATTCATTGAGCGCAGTGCTACCCAAAGTCTTTGTCGACTGTTCCTGCCAACTCGAAGTTAATTTACGGTCGATAACTTTGACAAGCAATAATAATAAGAAGCCAGAACTTTCCAAGAAATCAAACAGTCGAATAAAGGTACGTGCAAGGGTGCAAATAATGTATACGAGAAAGAGTGTCATGCATAGCAAGCTCGTGTAGCCGTCGAGCGTATGGGCGACAAATTCAATCGGTCTCCCCAGTAACGAAGCCCCCACTCTTCTGTACCGACAACCAATCAGCACCAAGCGAGGGATGCAGATTGTTACATTTGAAACGTATAAATGTGCCGACAGCAACCCTCCACTCGCCAGTTCTCGTTTCGCCTCTCAGAAACTAACCAGGTTTACCTTCTTCGCCAAGAAACACTCCAACACTTCAAATCATACCTTCGACGCGGACAGGTTATAGAACACCAAGGTAAGTTTTCAAAAAGTCAGCTTAACCTCACTTTCCCTAAACCGATACCGAGTGGCGACAACGTACAGGTTACGTTCCCGATTCGATATAAAATCGGGAGACGAGTAAAGAAAAAAAAAATGAATAAATAATTGCTAATTATCAAAACTAACAGATAACTCGATTCGATTATCACATTTATTATCATTATCGCTAATTACTAGTACAAACCTGAATTGCTCTCTGATTATCATGAGTCCAGCAAGGGGTCCAGCTGAGGGCATAATCGTATGATTACATTGCGATATGGAGATTGCGTTACGTCGATCCAAATATTTTTTTAACAAATATGGCCACTCATTAAATTCGTCATATGATGCATCGTCCTGTCTACGTTATATATGCATATAATTATTTATCCTAGTGGATTATTTAATTGGCCCTTAAATAGATGCTTTTGGCTGAGGCAATCTATCGCGGAGCAACTTGATCATCGTGTTGCATCATCCCTTGAGCTTAGGTCTGTCGTAAGATGGAAATGTGGCCGGGGGAGGGGGAAGGAATCGGACAGTAAGAAAAAAAAATGCAAGGTGTACGCGGATTTCTGAGAACGTTTTGTTATTTTATCCTTTTGTTAACGGAGCCGTGGCTACGCGACGAAAATGTATTTCTCATTCGCTGCCCGCAACCTAGTAGACGAAGGTTTATGACCTGTTAGTCGTCGTTCTGTACTATAGCTACATTATACCGAATGCTTACAGAGCGACGGTCGCGCTGCGTCTGAGCAGCCATTCAGATTTCCTTGATGTCTTCCACGTACCTATTACGTAACAATTTGACAATTTTTTACCAATTTCTTTTAAACGTCATATCATTTTGGATATTAAGTTTCGTTATAATTTTTGTTTTTTTTTTTTCAAAAATTTTAATATTCCCCTAGGAATTTTTTTTGGAGTTTACGTCGACTCTAGGAAATTTTTGAAGCACGCTTTTTTTTCTAATTTATATCAACTGCTATGAAAATAATGTGAATAACACAAATTTTTCATAATTTTACACAGTCGCGCTTTGCAATTGCATAAAACGGTTACTGCAACTGAAATGTCTTGTTTTATCGCGTCCAAAAAAAAAAAGTGATTAAGCCTTTTTCTTTTTAAATCTAATCAAGCAATTACGCATTTAATTATTTTTATACTATTTTTTTTACATTTTAACAATATTTTATCTAAGTGTCTTTTTTTTTTCTAATTATAAAGAAAAATCTCTGTCTATGTTAATCAGCCTAATACGAGTTATGCTAATACTTTTTATTCACTTAATTGATTAATTCATTTATCAAGTTTTCTATCATTTCCATACTTCACCTATACCGGTAGAATATTTTATTCTTATTCATTGCCAAACCTTATTTAATATCGTACACGATAATTGTATGTCAATTTTATTCCATTACTTGACTCTTTACCTTAAACCACTTTTTAAGACTATCTCATTTGATAAGGTCCTGTGCAGCAGCTACAGCTCGATATATATATATATATATATATGCAAAGGACAGACTTTTCTGTAAATTAATCATTCCTGACCTATACCGACCATCACGTATTTGATTTCCAAGTAAAATTCACTATTGGATAAATTAACTCAGTCAGTCAATTTCGAGTCATCGCATACAATAGCTAATTACATAATCATAGTGAGAATCTTAATTAGCCCTAAAGATTTTTCTGCTTCTCTTTAGGTTAGCTATATAGTTATAGTCGACTCACGCGTGCTTTGACTATAATAGTAACATCGTGCCATATATATATATATATATACACTCTAGTGGCATACGGTAGCATCACTCAAAGTGCACAGAAACGCGAGGAACGTGAATTCAACGTGAATTTGACTAGCGAAGACAAAGGCAAAGAAGAACCCTCGATTATCAGGGTGCCTCAATCTCAGTTTTATTAACGTAATTGATTTGAAGTCACGCCCAATGCAATTGATACGTATTCCCGGTATTATTAATTAACTGAATTGCCTATTAATTTATACCCAGTCGCGTAACATGTAGCCGCGCTTCGTCATGGGAATTATTCTTTCTCGTTCCGAGTAACACTTCGCTCGAGTATCAATGACTCGTGTGTGACTATCAGTTTATCACGGGACTAGTGATCTCTTTATCTTACGTCATAGTTAGGCTCGTCTCGAAAGAATTGATGCACGAGTTCAATATTTCTTTTTTTGACAGTTCGCGATCAGTGCAGTCCATAGTAATATATATATATATATATTTAAAAATTGAATATTAATTTATTGACTTCCGTTAAAGAGTATTCGAGTAATATCGAGGTCAAAAAAAAATTTGATTGACGAATATTTTTCCATTTTTTTCGATTCGTCAATCTCATTGTTTTACGTAGACCAAATTTCCATTCGTAAGTCCCGGGGTCGACTGTGTCTTTACCGTAGCTGAACAGACCTAACTGGGGGCAATCGCGGGCCTTTTGAATTTTCCAAAAAAATTTCGAACAGGCTCGCTCCTAGAGCACCTCGATAACGTAAAATTACCGTTGACCAAGTAACTATTCTTTTATCGCTTCGCTAAGATTGTCTTAACGAAGGCGAAGAATTTGCATTGAGTAAAGTCCAAGTCTGTGATCCTATATACGTAGTTTGACAGTATGACGTATAACGGAAGGCAATAACGCAATAGACCCGATTAACAGTACCTACGTAACGATTACGCCTATGCTCGTTGCGCAACGGTAGGACCCAAAAAGCACGAGTATCTCGTCGGTTAATAAAAATTGGGCCCAAAAAGAAGTATCTTAAAAATTAATCCAGAAAAATGTATGAAAGATAAAGAAAATTACGGCGGGTTATCCCGTCATTAATTTTTGGGACTTATCGAAAGTTATCGTGCGACTGGCCCAAAGAGTCAAATTAGTGAATGGCTGATTGGATGAGCGCGAGTATTGGATATGAAAGAAGATAGAAAAAATTTGAGTGGAACGAGAAGAGGGGGTGGGGGAAGATGAGGATATTATAAGAAAGAGGGGAAAGAAGTCCCTCTTTTGGGACTGATCCTTTTAAGTCCCAAGGGATCCCAGACTATCCTACGTTAATCTTAAATGGGAGGTTGAATAGCCCTGGGAAGCAGTTTACTACGGCCAGTCATTATAACCAGACCTGACAGGTATGGGAGTCCGTGTTATCCGAGTATCTACGACTTCCTCGAGGCTGCCGGTCGAGACTCGCTCGGCTTTGAGTTATGTACGGGGGACTTTGGGGGGCAGGGAACTGGGGGGCCCCATGACGTCAATGGGGGTGGGTGTGTCACCTTATCTAATCGTCTTCGAGGCCCTCGCAGACGCAGTCTCTCTCTCATCACTGTTGGGCACTTAAATGAGAGAATTACTGGCTACGTGGAATCAGGCAGTTTTCTCCTTCCTTCTTCGGAAGGAAGAATGGGGGGGGGGGGGTCTCTCGAAGGTCCTACTGCAGTTCTTTCTACTCTTTGCTCTTTGATCTTTTTTTTTTTTTTTAATATTTTTGATAACTTGCTTTTCGAAAATATTTGTGTGAAAAATTTTTGGGATTTTTCAAATTTCTCGAATTTAATTGCTATGCTCGTTGGAATCTTTTTATTTCACGTGAACGTTGGGTATTAATTTTTTTTTAAATTTAAAATCCGGTGAATTTTGGAGTTTTGTGGAATACACGTGTTTTATAATTTTTTTACTTTGCCGCACTCGATCGATTTAAAATTGTTGAACTGTCGATTTCATTGGAGCATTTTTTTAAATTGCTTACGAAAGACTAAATACTGTGATAATGTCTTCGTGGAAAAGAAATATATGCGAAATATATATATATATACGTAGATAAAAAATAGCGAATGATATCGCACGAGGGCAATCGGAAATTACGAGAAGTATGTTGAGAAGATACTGGAACAGACTTTCCGGAATCGTGGACACTGCTTCTTTTTGGGAATATAAAAAATACAACAAATTTATTCTCGTAAATTCGTCTGGGAATTACAAATCGTATGATTATTCTAATGGAGTAGGCAGTCAGAATTGGCAATTTTTCGAGTTTACACGTAACGTCAAGCACACGTGGACTCTATGTCCCACCAGATATAAGTATATTCATAAATGTATTTAGGATACGGAAATGACGTAACCAAATGGCAAAAAATAAAAAAAGATTTCATCTTACTCATTTCTTAAATACACCGTCATTTTTTTCACGTGAATTTTCATCCTTATAATCCAAAATTGTTATCGGCATAAAAACAAATTTAATGATTAACAATTATCATTATCGATAATCCAACTACGATATATCCCGACTCAAACGACAGACCTGAAGTTAGTCGCGTGGCTACACTGGATTCTAGCATGTTCCAGCTATCTGACTGATGAGTCCGGAACGCACTTGACTCTCGTAGTACTGAGTGACGATAACTCACTATTTGATTATCACAATGATAATTACAGGTCGTTGAATTCGTCTGACCTATAGTGATTATAAAAAAAAAAACTTTGAGATATTTTAATTGATGAAAAAAAATGTTAGCCATCTCAAGATAAAAAAAATTATTATTATTATTATTATTATTACTTATGCTCTTTATGTATTCTCACTTATGCACTGTCTATGCGTATTTAGCATTTCGAATCAGTATATGATATTACGTATGCAGGACATAGGCTCTACGAATGCAACGAATGCATTTGAACGTTTGACATATGTATATGTATATATATGGCCGAGGAACGAGCATCCTTAATATTCAGACGAAGTTTCGCGAAACTGGGTTAAGGTTTGCATAACTCTTGTAAGCGGTAGATACACGTGGCTCATTGAAATTTCTCCGAAGTCGGATGCTGAATAAAGATGATTGCAATCGGCTTCCAGGTATTACGGCTGTTTAAATTATTCTTTCACGTCGGACCTGGCACGTTTCTTCCTTTAGTCGTTATCCCATCTGATATTTCGGACGATAATGGAGACTGTCAAAATGGACAGACTTCCGAATTGCTTTTTGAGGTTATGAGCTGACTGATAATCGATCGATATATCGGTGCTTTGAAATTTTGAAATTAAAATGAAAATCTTTGGAGGTTACCGAATCAATATGAAAGTTTAGGTTAGGTTGGTATGATAACCAAAAAAAAAATTATCACTATACGTGCCACTTCCGCATTGACCTGACATCCGGTAACAGTATACGAATGAACTTGTAACCAAGCGAGTACGATATCTCGGACCTTGATAAAGGCTGTTATATGTTTATTGATTAACTGGAAAAAGGGATCTTTGGCCCCCCCCTCCTTCTTCTTCTGAGAAATATTGAATGCTTCGAGTCCCTAGGGACTTTTTTTCTTGGAAACAAGGCATTAGGGCACCGTACTAGGGGAGGGAGGTACGAGAGTCAGTCTTTTGACTTTACCGTCCAAGCCATTACGTTGCGCTGCCACTTCCGGGTTCAGCTATTATCATCGGGAGTCCTTTTGAGAAAGCTTTCTTGTATACCGGGAAGTCCTGAATTTCTTGTCAGGCTTCGCTCGATGGTCACGTTAATTGAATTTTTTAAGTGGGGACGTCGCTGGGGGGTTCGCAGTCGTTTTAACTCGATGATAAAAGTTTATTGGGCAAGGGACGCCATTTTGATGTTGATTGTATTTTTTGGGAAATTTATTCGAAAAAAAAAATTTTTTTTTATCAGATGCGCCTTTACGTGCTTACTGCTGTGGCGGGTTTCCTACTCACTGCCGGAAGTACTCTGGGCAGTCCGATGACCTTCTTGCGCGAACATACTCCGGAGGATCCTGTGGAACAGGCTGTCATTGAGGAAAATGAAATTGACCAGGACATTGCACTGGCACCACCTGTGGTTGTCACGCAGAGTCGTAGTAACGGCAAATCCAAAAGTAGATTTCAGGTAAATTTTGATTGTATGATTAAAAAAAAACAATAAAATTTATTATTATTTCTAGCGCGTCAACTGGTTTGTGAATTTCTGAGAAATGCCTTTGATTTTTGTAACTTTAGAAATTAATGGACGAAGTCAGCAGATTTTTTTGGTCTTATTGTATTGCCGTATTAACAATTATTAATTATTCCCACGAGTCTCAGCACAATTCAAGAATGGAATTTAAGTGTCGAATGTCATGGAAACTTTACCGTTTGTTTTTTTTTATTTTGCAAAATTTTATTTAAATCAGCTGTAGACTTTTGTTCAAGAATTTATTTGCTGATGCTTCAGATAGTGATTGAGAATATAAATAAGCAATTAGTGTGTTGTATTGTCTTATGGAACACAATCTGTTAAATAATAAGGATGAACCAAAGTTTCATAAAAATATTGAAAATTTTCATTAACAGTCACTTGCATCTTATCAGACTTGTATCGATTTTTCTATACCTTAGTATGTATATACTTGATTCTAGGAAATGGACTATTTTTTAAATCTATTGTATAACATTTTTTTCAGGGTGGAAATAGGGAATGGGTCCAGATGCCAAAAAGTCCACCAGGCGCCTTAAACATTCCTGCTAGGTAAGAAAGTTGAAAAATTATCTCCTGATTTCGTACTGTGTTATATATTCACAGTAATTAAATAAATATGACAACATATATTGCGTTACTGAAAGTAAAAACAACACACAAGATCTTCAGTAAGCATTAAAAGTTCCACTTTGAGGTGACTTATTTACGTTTGGGTTCGCGAAGGAGGTGGCCCCTCAAAGTGCAACTGATGTCACGTCCCGACTATAACTCGTACGAAGTATTTTTTTGTACTTGAGAAACAGTCATAAATCATCTTCAACAAATGACAATTCATAAAAGAATTTCTGATCTACCAATGGTTCGATCTAATTGAACTACTTAAAAAATAATTCGATACATTACAGTTGTCTCTTGTAGTAGTCAACAAAAAAAAAAAAACCTTCTTCTTACAGGGCCAGAGTCGAATTGGAATGCGAGGCAATTGGCAGTCCTGCTCCGCAAATTTATTGGCTTCACGGTGGCGAACCATTGAGGCAGGTCAGTAATCCCAGCAGATCACTTCTCGATGACTCTGCCGAGTATCCTTTTTCTTTTTCTCGTCTTTTCCCATCTCCCGATCGTGCATGATCCCCTGAACTCTCCACTTCCACTCACAGTACCCCTTAAGTGCTACCACTTTCCCCCACTAGGTGAATCCTTAAACGGAAACTCCCCACCATCACAGCGATTCAAATCCGTAGAGAAACGACGTCGTTCAATTTTCTCACCCTCAGTCTTGGCGCAAAAATTCTCTTGCGAGAAAGTCCGCCAGAATTCAATCAGCTCAAATGCCCTGCGACGTTCCCGATAATTCGTTTATCTTGCAAATTGATCTTTTGACCGATAATGAAAAATCTCATGTGCACCAATCTTTTCCTTGCTTCCTATTCAAAGAAAAGTTCAATTATGTGGCAGTGCTTCCACTACGCGCAACGTCAATAGTTGACAATCTGGATCACTGGGTCTTTGGGATTTTTAAATAATATTATTGGCGCGCGAGATCCCATTTAATAAAAGAATATTATTATTAAGATTTTTTTTCATATCGATAAAACATTCCAAGGAGGTTGGATGTTTGTATAATATTTGTAAAATAATTATTTTGACTAGATTCCTAACGGTTTTCGTCGTCTGGCAATTTCTTCTATGCTCTTTCGTAATACGTGAATTTTCCGCCAGGTGCCACTGGGTACCCAACGTTTCACATAACACAAAATGACACGGCCAAACGTACGATTCGTCGAAATTCAATATGCAAACATTGAAATTGAACTCGTGCACGTCCATTGTAGCTGGAGGAGCTCGTGGGAAATAGCGTAGCCGATATAGAAGGATCTTCGAATACCTGGGGCGGAGTTGCCAGGACCAGATCAAAGCTTGTCATCGAATGTGCATCTCCAAGGGATCGTGGTCTTATCTATTGCGCTGCCATGTCCGGAAGTCGTACTGCCTTATCAAATCCTACCATGCTTTTAGTTAACGGTAAGAGGGAAAAAAAAATAATAACAATTTTATCTTAATTAAAGTCACAGTGTTATCAGTACATAAAAAAAAAATACTCATCCGTTTCAATCACTTACCGATTTCTTCAATTACTCTCATACGAAAAGACAATCGGCGTAACCTATGCTCGATTTGACAAAGTAATAATTTGTCATATCAAAGACTTATTTCAAACGAGCAGTCTCGAAGCCAATAATCTAACAAAATCGATACTCGTCCAATTACTTCTTCAAGTCGAATTGGAGAAGCAAAGAGGATTCCTCACTGATTGCACATCGCCCAACGAATTGGATGAGATGCAATTCTCTGTGTTATCTATCGAATTGTTTCTGACCTCTTCTTATCGCTGACGCAAGCGCTTGTTAATTCCGAACTTGATCCGGCACAAAATTTATTATACTTTCCTCTGCCTTCGTTCCATAACAACAAGCTGTCGGCTCCGGACAGTGTTTGTATGCTTGTAATGACTTCATAACCATGATATTGAAATTGACTTAAAAAAAAATATAAATCGAGATACAGGATCTGTAATAATCCAAGTCACGAGACAAAAACAAATTAAAATTAATAACCGATACAATTTACTATTTCATCTCTCCGTATGTGAAACATTTAAACGTGGCAACCGAACAACAAAAATAATACTAATCTTCCTTCCCGCAGAACTGGAAAAGGGCAACGGCAGCAGTTGCGGCGCAGAAAGTCGACCCAGGATAACCTTGCATTCCCCGATCATGATGGCCCCCATAGGGTCCACCGTTGTTCTCCCATGTCGTGCAAGTGGCAGACCTCGACCTCGCACGTTCTGGTTGGACAATAACGAGAGGGCCATAGTATCATCGACCAATCCGCGCTACAAAGTCCTGGGAAGCGGCGAGTTGGTCATCTATCCTCTTGAATGGAACGACATGGGTGGCTTCACTTGTGTCGCAAGAACCGATAGAGAAGAGGACGCCTCCACCACCTTCCTCTACCCGATCTTGGTAGGTTATTACAACAAAGTAAATAAAGCGTCAATGGTTGTCAAAGTGAATCACAGCCTGAGCACAAAAAATTAGAGATACGTGATAATTCCTGAACCCGTCGTACGAGTCTAGAGCGGCGAATCGGATGAGTTAATGAATTTTTTATTTTTCTCTTTCAGAACGACGACAACCAGAGCTAGGGGACGTAGTAGAGATGCGACGGAAACCGAAAACTAAGATATTTGGGCCTCTGCAGTACTTTGTTTAGTTTTTTATTTTTAATTAATTAATAATTTGAAATAGCTAGCTCTTAATTAGTTGACTGTGCAGTGGACCGATTGCGCAAGTGCACTGCTGTAAGAGAGAATTTAATGCTCGAGCTGCATTCGTCGTGGAAATCAACGCTACGAATCGTCTAGTCACTAAGTATTAGGAAACTTTATTTTTTAAGATCGTACAGCCTCGTTAACTTAATTATCATTTAGGGGGAGAGAAAGAAACGTTACGCTCTGCTTGATACATGTATAAATATATGTATATATATATATCAACGAAGCCCGTTTTACGGTATACGTATAGATATATATGGATGATATATTTATTTTAATTATAAACATATTACACGTATATATAGAGATATGTATACACGGTGCTTCGCTTCGTTGTTCCTCAAAGTGCAAGGCGCACCTCGTTGACCTGCCAAAGGTCGCCGATTATATTTCTCTTCACCGATTTCCCATCGCTAAGAAAACCCGTGTACTTACCAGCGAATAAATGCATTTTGTCATACTCCTATCATTCTTCGTATTACTTTTGGACGATGGTATTAATTTCGTACCCACCATATATATATATATTTTTTTTCTTTTCAATTCCTCCACGGAGAAATGCGACGCGCTTAAAGATAAGGTGAAGCTTACTAAATAAATGTACTTTTCAAACATTAAACAATTGGCTCAATTATTTTCCATAACTCCCACAACCGTAACTTTCTTCCAAGTATCAATTAAATAAAAAATATTGAGATTCTTTTCAATATTTTCACTTTTCCAAAATGGGGACGCAGTGTATAAGCGCACTGTAAATGCGCGTAGGACATAAAGGTCTTTGAGTATAATTTTGAAAACGACCGAGTAAAGGTACAGGGAACCAAGAGGAAAGGACCGTGGTCAAGTTTCCGGTAAATAAAATGGCTCAAAGTCAAAAATGTCAATTTAATTCAGCAACAACTGCGGTTCACATTGATTGCGTTTAATTCGAACTATCTTTACGAGGACGCGTCTCCCGGAAATCGAACCGCGAGGCTCCCTCGCGGGACGGAGGGAGATAAATGAATGGGGGGTTGAGGCAAGAATTGAACAATGATCTTTTACATGTATATTTTGTGAATTTACTTCACGGATCGTGTCTGACTTTGCTTGCGTAAAACGACCGTAAAACATACATTCAGTTTACGTATTTTTCGTACAGATGGCTCTAGTGTCGTACCAAAGAAAATTCTCCCATACGATCTGATGAATCAGAGACGCTTTGACACAATACATGTATATTTATAAATATATATATATATATTCCTCAATACTATATATACATATATAAAGTATATATATTCGTGTATATATATATATGCACACATTTGAATTTATATACGTTTATATATATATATATATATATATATATATGTGTGTGTGTAATATATCCATTTTTGTTATTAAGTAATACATGGGAGGGTGGGCATGATGAAGTCTTATATACACGTATGTAAACTATCAATAATACTTAACGTAATCGAATAAAACGGATTATACATAGTTATAACGTAAATCTATATGCCAATTTATGACAGTCGTTTCTCCTCGATTAAACCAATCACAGTTTTAGGTATCAAACAGAAAATGCTGACGAGGGACGTTTCTTCGGAAGTTGTCGGAGAGTCGGATATTTTTTTTTGTTTAATAGTTTACGGCTTTACTTTTTTCTCTTTCCTATTTAGATTGCTCGAGAGCACTTTATGGAAAATTATAATTTAAATTGACTAAACGCGTAACTATATTTAAATTGCGGCCACAAGCGTTTCTGATCGAAAGAAGCACATTGTATATGATCAAACGAATAATCGTATAATAAAACGAATAATTGTGTAAAATTCTTATTGATCGTCGCACAATATTTTGTGCAGTTTCTCGCGTTCGCAAAATTATATCTCAATTTAATAAAAATAGAATACCGAAAAAGACGAGACAATGACACTTATACAGTAATTGACTGAATAAATACATTAAAAAAAAAAAAAAAAAAAAAAAAAAAAGAAGGTCGGAACCATTTTGTTTTGTCATTAGAGTAAAATTTTCGTTCGTCAATTAGCCTCCTCAACCCCTCATTTCCGTTCTTCGTCGCTCCTCTCTCTTTTCTCTCTCTCTCTCTCTATCTCCTTTAGTTTTAATAGACAGATAGTCTTAAAACATAATCGTCACTAATCTCTCGCAAGACCTCAGTCAATTGCAGGTACGAATGAGGTTGAAATAAAAAAATAAATAATAATAATCAAAACGAGGAGAAAGCACGAACGAGAAGAAAATACGATTTTCTCCGTTATAACAATCCGATGGTCGATCTATTCTTTTTTAATAATTAAACTAAAAAGCTTGAACCTATTAATAACTTCATTACTCGAATGGTTCGTCTTTTTTTTTTTCCTCCGTAACGTGTTACAGAGGCTACGAAAGAGTCAGAGGGCTGCTCGAGTGGGAATAATTTACGTGAACGATACATTCGACATAGTCGCAACTCTACACTCGAGCATTCCTTGGCTAAATAAATATTCCAGGTGTACAGGCTATTTCAAGCTTCTGACAATATAAAAATCAACTGCTGACAACTTCACGAATATTTCACATACATTTGATACACGTTTCTTTCTTTTATAAAATTCATGATTGATGAGGCCTTATTTATTATGTTTGAAACTAACCAACAATTGCATCACGCAGTACATACTGATTGAACAAACTTGGCAAACAGTGATACAAGATAAGCATCGACTTGCTGGGAGGCAGTTAATATTAGTTGCTGGTATCAATAATTAAAGAGGATAATATTTTTGTGTGTAAGTGGACAACAGAGAAATTTATGTAATATAAAAAAAGGAAAAGGTTCTACGAGTCTTATGAAAGTTTTCCAGCTAAGTACTAAATTTGTCAACAGTCGAGTCAGGTAACTGAAAGAAGTTGAAATTGTTCCCTTTCACAGGTTGACGATAACAGAGTCTAGATTACTTTTTCAATTTTCTAAATCTTAACAGATCGCAACTTAAGGCTGTTGCATTATTTTTCATACAGTAGAGTCGACTGTAACAGGTAACTTTTATTTTTATAAATAATATTCTCACGAAATACACCATAGGTTTATCAATGTACAAAAATTTTATCACCCTCTCTGTCGTCTAGTCAAATTGATAATTCCTTCTCGCTACACTCATACTTCCCTTTCTATTTCCCTTTGATTCGTTATTTACAGGTTAACGAAGGAAACGGAAAATGGAAAATTCTTTGTAACAAACAATGCACGTCATCAGTTGTTGAGAGTGTAGATGTTCCAACGATTAAACGTAAATTTAAGAATTTCGATCGTTATCAATTTATGTTGTTGAGAAAACCGAAAAAAAACCAGTTTCGACCTAGTCAACCTGCACACGTTAATATATGTATGTACACACGTAATATTTATTTTCATTAAGCACAAATAAACACACTCTCACAGACACACTCTTGCATTCTCTGACACTTGTTCATTTAAAACTTGTCTCAATAAGTTTTTCTTTTCTCTCTCCCTTTCATACAGACACAATATGCGCACTTCTTGTATACATAACTATGCAAAATGATTTAATATGATATTTACAATCAATAGTCGCGAATACCTTCGAGTCAATTCTTTTTCGAAAATTTGACTTTCCTCGGCGTTTCGGAGCAGTCATCGTTGCCGTATAGATGCGATCGGTGCTTCATTTCGGTCGCAGTGGACTTTGCCAAAGAAAAATGGTCGAAGAACGTGGAGGGAAGAATGAAGGATCAAAGCAAAAGCAAAAAAAAGAAAATCGAAATTAGAAACAAATAATATTGAAAAAGATTTTTCAAGTTATTGCACAAGGGGCACTCATCGATGCATAGAATAAAGTATGTTTGTGCGCATACATATGTGCAAGTGATTTTTTAAGTGCCATTAGCCAGCACAAAACATCGAGATAAGAGATTATACTCTCGAAGCTGCTTTTATCATTAAAAAAAAGTGAGTGTGGATCTATTCCGGAGCAAGTGTACGTTTTTCTTTTTCAGTTTTAGAGAATATTTGATTATTTTTCTTTTTAACTCGGAGGGCAACTCACCAGTCTCGAAAGTACTCTCTTCGGCATATCCTCTGTTAGACTGTAGATTTCGTTACGTTTTAATACAAGTTGAGAACCATCCTCGAATATCACCTGAAATGAGAATTAAAATTAAGACGTTTCCATGCCGCGTGAGACGAATGCTCGAGGACTTAAAAGATTCATTATTAGAAAGAAAAAAAATTAATATTTACTCACCGTATACATGATTCTATGATTGGTACCAGCAAATATACCGTCGTAAACTCGGTTGTCAGTCCACTTAACTTTAACACTTGAGTCAACCGCTGGAGGATTTCCTGGCTCGTAATTCTTAAAAAAAAAAAAAGAAGAAAAATGACAATACATTAGTTCGAGTTATCACTCGATGAAAGCTAATTGGTAGCATACAAGCGAGCACGTATATTTTTGAAACTTACAATAACGTCGGAAGGATAGAGATCATAACTGAAACTGTTGTCAGAAAATACGACCATGTAGAAGAGAGTATCGTTTATCGAATCTATTTTGCCCTGATAATAACGATTGTTACGATGCTTGGCCCAGACGCGCTCTCCCTGTCGTATATTTGGAATCTTCTCCTTTCCAGTGTCATGACCGTGACACGTAACCTAGAAAATGAGAACGATAAAATCAATTCAAAATTGTATCAAAGGACCGATACAATATTTAATTATCGAATCAATGCTTCCGTACCTCCAGTTCCAGCGAACTGTAAGCTGGTATGACAAAAGTTGCGCCAGCAACGAGTCCGCACGACGGATGAAACAATGCATCGCATCGATTGCACTTCAAGCAAGCGCCAACTTTTTGCCCACAATAACAGCATTGCTGTTTGAGTATCTCGGGTTTGATGGTCAATACATTTATGGGATCCTTATTGGCGGGATCTTTGAATGTCACTCCTGGTAAGAGTAGAGCACAGAGTACATGAGCCCAGCCACTGTCGCTAGTTCGCTTTACGGCTCCACCACGCATCGGACAAAGACAACACATCTGTAAAAGTTAACAGTATTTTAGTTGGCAAGAAATTTAAAAGATGGTAAAAAGTCATATGGACAATTGAGCATAACAATGACTGGTGCATAAGGTTATGACAGGACTTACCACGTGTGCAGTCCCTGCTCTGCACTTGTCGCAAGCCCAATTGTGCAAATCTGCTGGTGGTACAGTAATGCCGTAACAAGATGCATGCACTGTCACATGACATTCTCTACAGCTAAGTAATGTGTCGTTTTCTGGTTCGATACCCTGCTCTTTGGAATTGACAGCGAACAACGTTGATGATACCTAAGGAGCGTAAGAGGAACGGTTGTTAATAATAAGTATTTGAAAGGAAGTTTAAGAAATTTAAATAAATATTATGCTCACCCATATAGGAGACTTCTCCGGTAGGACCATAGGCTTGCAGTACCTCCAATCCGGAGGCATTGGACGTCCACCGATATTCGCGGTGGATGCGAAACTCGCACAGACAGCACAATGAGATATCTGAGCGCTCCAGTAGTCATTGAAGGCCTGGATCAGGTTCATGGATGGAACGTTGGGAAAGAGCATGTCTGATATATGTCCAGGTATCAGTGGAAAATTACTTGGAGATAATTTACAGATGCGATTACTAAGTGACTGTTCTTCTAAAATAATAGCGAGCGGTGGCTTAACGTCAACATCCTCATCCCTTGTACTTGGGGACTTTTCAATTTTCTCCATTTTGATCTCGGACTTAACATTTTGCCTATAAGTCGGCTTCTTCGTCTGATGCTGCTGGGACGAGACAAATTTAATTGGACCATCCTGCAGCTTAACGCAGCCATCGCTACTGATGCTAGGAACGTATGCTACAAGTGGATTTCCACGATTCTGCACATTAGACACTTCCGTCATGGGCTGTGCGTTCAATTCCGCATCTGATAGTATTACTGAATTTTTACCCAACTCCATCTTACTGAGATTGTCCACCTGGGTGGATATTGAGCACATCTTCACCTTGGTTAGTTTCTGTGTAGGTTCATTCTTTGTCTTGGCAACAGTTACCGTGAACGGCCGATAGCCTTGCCTCTTCTGAGGCTGTCTGCATGCCTTGCGTCTAACTTGTTCACCACTTTTACCAATGATCTCCATCACCAAGTCGTTTGGACACGTGAATGACTGTTGCCTAGACTCCGCAGGCAAGGCTTTGGCAATGGGAACCTGGATTACCTTGGCACACTTCGGTATTATCGTCAGAGTCTTGGTGGCATCATGGAAGGAAGTGCCATCCAGGATTCCAGGATGAGTCAAAGTATGCCGAGAGAATAACTGATCCCCATTGCCTTCGTTGGTTAAAAGTTTGCAGCTACCGCTGGGACTATGCCACATCTTCCTTGTTGGATTTTTTTGTGACCGTGAACTACAGGGTTCTGTCATGTCTCGCGTCTTTGTGTCGTTGTTTGGAATTCGGTGTATGCTCAGGTCGAATCTAGGGGATCCCAGTTGTGACTTCGATGGATGTATCCTTGCCAAAGGAGTACAAGATATCATTGGGTTCTCGTTTTTATTCGTGTCGAAAGCAATGCTGGTACTTCGTGGACTAAAGATTGTACCAGCATCCTGAGACTTCATTGTGATCGTAGGATTTGATACTAACATGACACTCGTGTTTGGACCGATCTTAGGCTCGGGCAAAGCACTGTAGCAGCTCTGTTGCAACACCAGTAGTCCGTCTGCCGCAGTCGAAACGTCTTTGTCTTCTTTGATTTTAGTCTCGGATTCTAATTTTGGCATCTGTTGAATATCTGGGTTCGATGTGCTATTCTCCTTGAATACACTTAACTTCGGAGCCTTGATTATGTTTCTGGCATAGCTAGTCATTGATTTCCCAGTTAACGGGCTACTTACTGATTTGTTTGTAGTTTCTCCAAAGATTTGCTTTGTAGACGAATTTACTTCCTCGCGCCGTTTGCAAGGTACAGAGGTATTATTTATTTCGTGGATTTGCTTGTTCGGTACCAAGCACGTCGCCTTCAGTAATGTCTTTGGAAACTCAGCCTTGCTCAGAGTAGCGCGATTGGCGTTTACTATTTTAGAAAACTCATCTCTTTGCTTTTCGTTATCCTTCTCATGGTGGCCAGACACTTGTCCGACATGAGTAATATTTACCATCGCTTTATCCTTGACAGTAGTCATGCTAACTTCATTGCCTACAGAAATTATGTTTCCAGGTAGTAGATTAATCTTACATTGACCCGCAGACATGTCCTTAACATTGGATGGTTTCTGCTGCGCGCTCAGACTGGGCATAGCCATCAACTTCCTTTGAACGTCAGCGTCAGAGACATCTAATGGTTCGTCGGGACTGAAGATGGGAACAGCCGGATGCTTGCGTTTACTCTTGATGACGTGCTTCTGCTTCTGCTTCTTCTGCTCGGAACTCTTGGAATGCTTCTTCTTCTTTTTCGAAGTCTTCTCCTGCTCGGGGTAATCTGAAGCGAAAACTAAATTAGACGCCTTAGTCTGGATCATGAAACTCGGGGGCACGGATGATACACGATCCTCGAGTTTCTTCGAATCGGAACTACTTTCCGAACCTTTATTTTTCGAATCGTTCAGCATCAGGCAAGGAACTTGATGGTCCAGGATGTCTACGAACTCCCTTGAGCCAATTTCTATATCTTCTGTGACGTTCACGCTTTCCGAACTGCTTGCAGACTTAGTGGAGTTCTTTTTGGACTTCACGCCGCGCTTCTCCTTCTCCGAATTAACATGCTGTTGTTTCTTCTTCCTCTTACGATTCTTTTTACGGTTGTAGCCGTCGTCATAGACGTTCGCTTCTTCTATATCTGTTATTATCGAAAACTTAATTGATACCAAGAGAAGAATTAAATCAGGGTCGGGTCAAGGGATTAGCTCTTCGTTCAAAGTATATAAGGATACAATTTTGAAGGATGTGCTTCTCAAGAAAAAATTAACTTCACGACCTGACCACATATAATATCTGGGGACTTAAAACTTTACTCACCCATTTCGTCGGCTTTTAACCAGATATCCTCCAGGACCTCCAGTTGCTGCTCATCTGGACCATCGTCAACCTCATCCTGTTCCATGTCTTGTAAAGCTTTCTTCACTTCCAGTGGTATGTCCGAAAGATTCGTCAGCTCTCCTATATCCACGTCAGGATTTGTTGCAGCGATAATTTTTTTCTTGTGGATTGTATGACGTTTGTTCTTTGCAGCCGCATTAAGATAACTTTCTGGAAGTTGACCGTTACTGCTGCTGCTGCACAGAAGATCCATTTGGGATGGCATTGGAGCTGCTGTTTGACGTGGATCTTCTGGGTGAGGACCGACGTCTTCGCCTCGGAGCCAAAGTTCATACCTTTCCGATAAACGGGAGCACAAATATTAATTAGTTAAAACTGTAATTAGTGAAAATAAATAATTTACTGCAATTGAAAGTACCTATCAGGTTGGAACCGTTTGACAAAAGTATCCATAGAGATCTTCACCATGTCTTTGCTGCAGGTACATTGCGTGGCTCTCTTTCCATACTCCACCCATCTAGGAGCTGCGAAATTTGTGGATTCTGCGCAATTAAATCCATGATTAAATCCGGCATGATAACCATACGGAAAAGTAATCATTATTTCTCCAGCCTCCTGTGTAATCTAAAAGGATATGAAGATATAGATTAAGAATCTGGCATATGCAATTGTTTGTAGAAAAGCAGGAATAAGAATAGTTGTCATACCTTATCACAAGGTATCGAATACTGTCTCAATATTTGTGGTGAGATCAATGACATTTTATGACGAAGAAAAGCAGGACAGCTTTGATAACTTGACGGAAAGAAACCACTTGCTAATCGTTCCAGTCTTCGACCATGTTCCGGTGGAATGGCATACCATGTTTTTGGTGAACCAAAGTGCAGATAATTGATTGAATAAAGATCCATATCTTCAGTATGCCATGCAAAAGTTGTCTTCCACATGCCAAAGTATAGATAGGCTGTATTAACTCCATCGATAGAAATACCATAATCTTTATTGACATAATCCAAAATTGTGCCAAGATGATTAATATTCCATTCTTTAACATCAGGATCAGTCAGTGATCCTGAGACATCTGCCCCATATATTGGCGCAACGTATGTAATGTTCTTCCAATACTTGCGCTCAAGATCTTCATAATCAAAGTGACGAGGTGTACAATAACGCTCTGAATTAGCAAGTTTACTGTATTCTTTAACAGTCGTTGATTTCTTCTGTATATTGATTTGCTGATACAGTCCTTGCTTGCCAGTGACCACCTGACAGATTGGTGCTGGTATCGTAAGATTCAAATCGTCCAAATTATAACCTCCTTTACGTGGTACCCATTCCTTCGGTGGGATAACCTTTGCTAGACCAGCCTTATGCGCACCCTTGCTCTCCATATACTCGACATACTTGGAGAAATCCTTAAACTCTTCGTAAGAAGGCCGGAAGACCATAATCCGGGGTGGACCCCCAGAGTTATTGCTAATCATTGTCCGCGTGGGCGTATCTTTAATAAAAGATAGAACGATCAATCATCAGATTCCTCTGATATAAAAATACGTCAATATCAATTATACACTTTATTTACTTCAAACAAATCCTGAGGAAACATTTATTAACATTTTACAGATGCAAAGAGCATCTCAATCTTATGTAACACAAGCTAACATGTCAAATGCAATTAAATATATGTTTCCAATATTGACAAGATTTAATTTGACAGCATCAGTAGCAATATTACATTCTTTATAAAATAGTAAATAAAAAAATGAGCATTAGCAAAAATGGACGCGACGCGACCGCAATAGGTACAAAGATTGACAGAAGGGGCTGTAGGGAGAGTAGTAGGGAATGCACTAGATGAGTAGGAGAGCCGCTTGGAGGGGGCAATGTTTTCAGCACGGGCGTCGGAATCGTGCATAAACAAAATGGATGCTGGTTATTGACAGGATGCACCAAAGAGATTAATTTTCTTACATATATTCATGGCTAAAGATAGGTGGCATGCGATAACAGTACACCGGTATGGCAAGTAATTTTGAGAAGCCGACATTACGGAAAGTACAAATCGCACGTGCGATTTATCTATGAAATTTTTGGACAGAACCGAAGCTTAGCTTTGGAGCTGACGAGGCCTCTTATCGGTATGATTTTTAATTTCAATACACTCGCATTCTGCCAGGATGCTGGCTCATAATTGATTTAACATACTCACGTTTCTTATCGCTATTCAAATCACATGTCTCACGAAAAACTTCGAATCGATGGTGTATTTGCAATTGAGGTTTTATCAAGCACAGAGATACTCCCCACGCGCTGTACGTAAACTACTAAAGATGCTGTCCCTTTTACCCTCGCTGTACATATAATCAATACGCATGCGCGATGCACCCGGCAAAATCAAATCCCTTCGTTCAGTCACGTAGGACACCTAAAATCATAGTGCTAATAAATTTTCGATAAAAAATCAATCGATTTTCACGTATTTCTATCGTCACGAATGTGCTCCAACTTTTTAAGTCATTATGATCACGTTGCAGCTTTCGTTTAAGAATGTTTTGGGAAATATTCAGGCAGTAGGTGTCGAGTTTAGAAAGTTTATTATTATTTTGCAATAAGTTGATAAAGAATATTACGTGATTGTCATTACATTTTATATTAACAAAACAAATGCATATCGTATTATGTGATGCATAAGGGGTCATTGCATCAGGAAGATTTAAATGCGCATGCGTGAAATTTTATATACACATATTCATATTCAATCATTTGCTGAGCGCACCTTTTTTTTTGAAAGTTCATTTCTTATGTATTTTAAACTACATTATTTAACGTTTTATCAATTTATAGGTATATTATGGACTCAAGAAACTTAGTTTTTGCAAAAATTTCATTCTTCCACTACTTCCCGAATAGCTCGAGTACGCATGGTCGGGGTTGCAATTGGTATTTTAAATATTTAACTTTTTTTTTCACCTGGTTGTATAGATTAGGGTAAGGATTTGTAGAAACAAGACAATTTATTAATAAAATTATTATTATTCGGTCACTCATTACCGATAATAGGATATTCGTACACGAAGTAAAAAAATAGAATATACGATTCAACGATTCACTGTAATTTATAATTCTTACACTTTATTATTTTCGAAACGAGAATAGAAATGAATGATTAATAATGCATAATGTTAAATAACAAAACTTATTATCTGCATAACGAAGGATTCATTATAGTTTAAAATACAAACTGACTTTTTAACATTTACACTTACGGTATGGTCTTAATATTTAATTTGTACCATGAGAGATTGGTGCTTTGAAGAAAAATATTTATTTTTGAAATCCAATATGGATTATTCTGGTTAAGATATAAAAATAGAATTATGTGACTTCCATATTCAGATATAATATAAAATATATGTTTCTAATGTAAATAATTAGTAGCATGACATGATAAGTTTTACTTAACCAGAGATACATAAATAATATATAATGTTGAAAGAAAGACAATCTCTATTAAAAAAAAAAAACAAAGAATAAAAGTTTGTAAACTTATATTTAACTAAATTTTAAACTTAAGAACACTAACACTAGAAACTTTGTGTGTTAGATAATATTATTAATACATTTGTCTGAAATATGTCATGTTAACCATGTTCAAACATTCAGTTACCGTTTCACTTAGGGTAATAAGAAAGATTAGAGTGAACCTCTGTAATTAATATAGACGTACTTGAGCCTGTGAAATGAAGCACAAAACATTTTACTTATTAATAAAAACAACTTTCGTTAGTCCTTTCACTACACATATAATATTACTTCTCGAGGAATATTAGACCACTCGTTTACACTAATATATTAAATCTCAGAGTAAAGAAAATCACTGCACTTTTAATTATTAGTATCCCATAAGAATTATGTAATCAGGCTTCAATATCTTTGGTTAACTGCCTTAAAGACAATCTTTTGATGTTTGTCAACTGGGGTTTTCAGTTAATTCATTATCTTTTTCAATACCTCAGTTAAAAACATTACTCCTTACACTGCACTTATTATTTATACGTAGCTGCATGCATATATTTAAAATATTTCCCGCACCTTAGTTTAATAGCTTCTTCAATATTAGTTTTAAAATATTCCTACACTCTTAAAATAAAATTGGAAGGAACGCTTTTTTCTTAATCACACATATAATTATTATTACTTACTATTAAGATAATTTTCTTTTAAACTTTTCAAAATTATTTATATTATCAGTATACACCTTCCTCATCTTTTCCTTCTTCTTCGCCTTTAATCACTTTGTTTTTCTAAAACATTTCTAATACCGTTCAATTTATTGCTTTTTAAAAAATGACTTTCTCAATAGTTTTATAGCGTTTTTTCTTTATATTTCTTCAAAAGTAGCGTTTCATGAGTGTTTATAAAATTTTCAAGATTCATTGACTTATCCTCCTTTTCAGCAGCATCATCCACGTCAGTCAAGTTCAACTTGTATTTTTTTTGTTTACAAACGCTTGATTCACCTTTAAATTCTGACTCAAATTTGCTGAATGAGTGACATCTTTTTTTAGGGGATAATGTAGGTATTAATTTCGGAGGGTAAGAACGCTGCAGGATATCTTTCAGACACACATGTTTAATCTTCTTCTTCTTTAAACTTTTACTACTACTACACGACTGACCCTCTTCCTCAGAACTTTCAGTAGTAACATTTAATTTCTTAATGCCACTCTTGCTCGAAGCATTTCTGTTTAGTTTAACTTTACGTTTGATTTTTTTAACGAAACGTAGTTTTTCTTTATGTGAACTCCCAGACCTCCTCTGTTGCTCTTTACGCGCTTTCAATGTACTAGATAAAATATCTTTATTTATCCTTTCAGGCGAAGACACATATTCTTCAGTTTCAGTGGACACCTCAAAGTCTTTGATACCTTTCTCCTTACGTTTTTTACACTTTTTTATTTTCCTCTTGCTATTCTCTTCCGATACTTCTAATCCCAATCTATTATTGACCTCATCTTTCATTACTTCTGTGTCCATCTGTGATTGCTTTCCGCGTATTTTCATTTTATTATTTAATTTCAATTTCTTAGCACTTTTCACGAACTTAATTTTACCTTGTGTCAAAATAATGTTATTTCTCCAAAAATTTAAAGAGGTTTTAAACTTCTTTTTCTGAATACTGCTGTCTGATTCAGTGCAGCTCATTGATGACTTACGTTTTAACGTTTTTGAATCAGATTCATTATCCTGTTTAAGTTTATCAACTGTTTCATGCTTTTTCTTTTTTAACATAATCTTTTTCAATTTAATATCCTTTCTCAACATATCTTCATGTGTCATGACAGTTTCATTAAACGCGTCACTTAAACCAATGTTTTTCTTTTTTCTTGGAGAACTTTTATCAGACGTTTCTTGGTTTACCTCTTGATCTTCCGTAAGATTATATTGCATCTTATCATCTTCCAATTTGTGTTTATCATTCGTTGATTTTAAGGGTGATTTCTTTCTCGGTGATTTCAAATCATCATCACGTTCTTCAACTCGCATTTTAACGTCTTCATTATCTTGATCTGTAATCTGTTTCCTGGGTTTCATTTGTTCTTCAGTGAGTCTTCCATTAGTCACAGGATCTTCATTATCATTCTGATTTTGCGATGTCAGCCATTTAAGTACCTTCTTCGACGTAACATCCACCTCATCATTTTCATGGCAAACACTAATTTTGTTAGGAACCTGAAGTAGAAAATTGTAAAGGTTATTTCGTTGATCCTTAGCGTTACAAAAATTCGGATTTTTTTTTTTTATTGTTCACTCGTTTCAACAAACGCGAACACCGTGAGCGCTCCTGACGGCATTTTTTGATTTTTATTTAAAGCAATTGAATGCAGATGGAACTACTGTATTCTCTCTAACCTCGGCCAACGTTTACTGTAAAAAATCTATTAACTCTTATCAAAATAGTGAGAAAGGAAAAAAATTTATATGGGATTACTTACAACGTTGCATCCTAAAAGCGGATGGCGAGATCGTAGATTTTTTGGAAAGGGAACTGTCGACGATCTGGGTACCTCTTCCTCTTTGTTTATTTCATGCGTTTCGATCTCTACGTTCAACATTTTTGGTCGAATGTAAACTGACCGCACTGCCTTCAGGTTTACTAAAAATGAATGAAATTGAAATTAGTAGAATGAAATAAATGATATCCGTCAGAGGTGGTAGAAATATGGCTTCGGAAATTTTTTAAAAACAATATTGATATGACCTAAATAGATGTGACACCTATGCTGATAATTAACAGAATTCTAGTGATATGCACGATTACCTGCTCCATATGACCTATCCACGTCTCCTTTATTCAAAACAATGGACAAGGATCGGTTTTCTCTTTCATAAACTTCAAATTTCTTTCCACCGATTACAATCTCATTATCTCCTTGAAACATTAACTTTTTATCACGGAAATTATGCACGTCTACCTATTTGCACGAAACAACAAAGTAAATGTAACAGTGAACGTTATGGAGAATCAGAAATTTTTTTATCAATTATGACTTACCGTTTTTGGTATTTCAAAAATAAATATCTCATCATCCAAGGATATATCATTCATTGTCAAACTTGTAACAGAAGATTCTTCGGTGAAATTACTTTGGGCAACTACATCTTGTATCTGCACAAAAGAATGTGATGCCAATATTTATCATGTTTTGAATTAAAGTATAGTATGAAGATTCAAGGTAAAAACTTATTTGTAGATGAAATCAATAAGACTTGAGTACCTTTACTGGTCTTCGGTTATGAACGGTATTAATACTTTCTGATAAGGACTGCTGTTCACGTTTCTTCAAAAATTGATCTTCGTATTCCTTTATAACGTCTACGTCGTACTTTTCCTTCTGGGTATTTAATTTCTTTATGATGCATCTTAAGGATTCAGTTTCTGTGACAGAGTTTGATAGTATCCTATTACTGTTGGATGGATGAGTTGGCGACAGATTCGAATCATCCTCGATTTCCTATTATAAATAAAATTCAAATAATATAACCTTAAATACAACAAGTGCTATCAAATATTATTGAAAAATCAATTCCATAAAAAAATATACTTCATTTTTTCCTTGGAGAAATTTGTTACTAAAAAACATTCACTTACTAGATCCGATGTTTCCTTGGTCTTGAGTACTTCATTATTTTCGTCCAAATTTAATGAATTTCTTTTATCAGTTCTGCCTATCTTGTGTTCAATATGAGAGACTTCTTTACTCAATATCTTTGTCGCATTAGGCGTTTCTTGGAATTCGCTATTTGTGTTAAAATTCAACGTATGTCTTGTTATTGGTAAATCTTTTTCTTCGCCATTCAAACATTCCAAATTTTCTTGACAAGAATCATAGTTCTTTTTAGGGTGATTTATGTTTGTTGCTGTACAAGAATTATTTCTCTCTTCGGGATAACTCTCATCAAGCCCTCTACACAAGTTGTCATTATCTTGCATTTTCATAGTAGATTTTGGATCTTCAAGTTTTTTATCAGTTTCTTTCGAAATTTCATCCACAGTATTATCTTGATCATGTAACGACTTTGTATTGGGAGAACTGGTCATTAATGGACGCACATAAGAAACATCTTTGCTTTTCTCATGTAACTTAACGATCTTGTATCTGGTTTTGAGAATTTTATTACTTTTAACTTTAGGCACAAACCTTGTTCGTATGCTATCATCGCCTGATATTGATCCACTTTGTGACACTGACAGAGAATGTGTCGGAGACTTCATTCCTTCAAAAGAATTTTGTTCAGCAGCATTTTTAGAAACCAAAACTGAATCTTGTACGTCATTTAAACATTCTGGTTTAGAGCTTTCAGAATTTTTGTCTTGTAGCTTGTCATTGCTGTTTAATTCTTCTGGCAGGTTGTTCCTATCGAATGTATTAATATTCGATTTGTTATGTCGAAGATCAGAATCCTTTGTTATACGTTTATCTTCATGAAAACTTTCAGATTTTGTGAAATCATTAGCAGGGAGTCTTTTTATAGGTCTAGAAATATCTTCAGAATCATCACAATCATTTTTAGCAGTGTTAAAGAGATTTTTCTTAATGGTAGCTGGACCCTTTGGTAATCTTCTTATGGGATCCAAAATTTCTTCAGAACTAATATTCAGTTTAATAGAGTTTACTGTGTGGTTTAGTTCTTCCTTAGAATTTGTTAAATTACTCTTATTGTTCTCTCCATTTAATACTCCATTGAGTTTATTAATTGGGGGAGTAAGGCTTGATATATCAGACAGAAGATCATTTACTTCACGGGATACATTTGTATTTTGTTCATTTGCAGAATTCAATGATGATACTTGCAATCTATTCTTCATTGATCTTAAAACTCTGTTAGTGCTTGCACTTCTGTTAGTAATATAATTATCATTTACTATTTTTGGTACTGAATTCCGCTTCTTAATTTTTTCAGTTTCCTTCGGACGATCTCGTACCTTTTTTACAACTTTATTTTTAGATTTTACATTAACTTTATTTGAGGAATGCTTTGAAGTAGCTGAACGATTATTACGTAATCTAGCAGAAGTCGAAGGTTTTGAATTCGTCATAAAAACATCGTCGACACCACTTGATTCAGAGTCCGTTACTATAAAAGTGTCATCAACCAAAGTATTTTTGTGTTTGTTGCTGTTATTTAGACTTTCTCTCCGTTCACGTAATTTCCTACTAACATAATTACGTAATGAAATATTTATCTTTTTTGTTTCCTTTAGTGATTTTTGGGCTCGTTCCAAAGTATGTATTAAAGAATCATCAATTAGCCGTTCGTTGATGAGATTCTTTGTTTTCCACCAGCATATTTCCTCCTTGGAATCACAACTTGATGAAGTCATTTCGTCTTTGTTTTGTTTGAGTTTTTTAACAATTTTATGTCCTATAAAAAGGCATGTAAACATTACACCCTTTGCCCAATTATAAAATATTCTTTATACTACTATGCAAAATACTACTGTAACTGTCTTCTACATTAAAATATATTCCATTCCATATATCATAAAAAAAAACATAATTTACATGTAACGACTCTTTGGTTACAAGTGTAAAAAACAGTGCACAATATCGTAATCGTAAAAAAATCAATAGTTTTTCAATTAAAAAATGATAAAGTATTCCGCCGGCGAAATTCTCAAGGCACAGTAAGCGAAGCTTTCAATAGATTGTTCTGTATTAAGAAACAAATAACAGATGACACGAATATTTTTGAGATCCATATTAAACCCTTAATACAATTAACGTCATGAACTTCTGTCTTTATCGTACAGAATTTTTTAGCACAAATTTGTCACCATTCTTGTTTCCAATTTGACACATGTAAAACACATGGCGGTATGCGCGCACATGGTTGATGATTCCCCACGTGATTATTGCGCATTGTTAATTAAAATTCGGTACATTCATAATCAACGGAGAAAGGGGCAACATGCAGTATTCAATTATACAATTCATTACAACAGAGAGTCATATATGATACATTTAAATAAATATATTGTTCTTACAGTTGTACGTTGCTTGGTTATATTGGACATTATCCTTTTCACACTGGATGAACCACATGATCGTGCGTACAGTACTGGAAACCAGTGGAAACTTTGAAATAACGGATAGACATAGAACATAAAAAAGAAAGATGGTAGACTTTACAGCTGATGGCAGAGATGAGTAGGGAGATGCACAACGCTACGGTTTCAGGCGATACCAAATACATGGCGCTAAATCGAAGCGGCGAGTCCAGGATTAGGATTTTGAGATCATCGCCTCCGTCGATATGCATGTCCCATCGTAGCCGAGCTGAACGTGATCATGAACGTGTAGCTTCACGGGCCAGAGGTTCTTAGCAGATTAACGCTGGTTCCCAGAGCAAGCCTTAGAACGATTCTGTTCATCGATGTCTAAATATTTTTTTTTTGCAATCTTAAATTCGAGTGCACAGTGGTGAATCTAACGTTGCATGTGAAATCTATAATACGATTGTCAACCAGAGATCTATTTTCGTTTAAATAAATTGGTTCCAAAGTATTGAGTGTAAAAGTTTTTCCTTGCTTTCCTATAATGTTGCTGTGGACCGGCGCTGAATCACCTGAGAGGGTTGACGTGCAACCTGCGATGGTTTGATCAGGCACAAATTGATTTTTAAATAGTTCTCGAGGAGTTCTAAAGTTTAAATTTTAGAAATTCTAAATATTCTGAATTATTTTAAGTACTTTATTTTTTTTTTAATCACTCAATTCTTCTTCGTCACTGAAATAATTATTTTTTCTAAAACGCTTTTTAGTCTGCGAGGGTTCTTGTAATGAAGGTTCATCATATTGACCAGTTGCAACTTTGTATCTGTATTTCTCAAGCTCCTTTTGCTCTTGCTGCAAAACATGTACATGTAGTATGTCATATCTTATGAGCTAAGAAATTAAGTGTTATAACGGGAAATATAAATTAATATTTAGAAGTTACCTCGTATTGTATAGCAGCACCCAATGTTTCCAGATCAGGCTCATTATCTCCACCATACTCGTCAACAGTAGTTCCTGCCGATGTTCGTGGATTGCGAACACCTTCGTCACTGTCACTATCGTAATAGCTAGTATCGGTTTTAGTACGATTTTTATTCTTATTCCTCACGCGAATTTTTTTAGGTGGAGGCTCCCTTGGTCCCAGTGTGTTATGAGTACATTGATACGACAGGTGACCTTCCTCACCACATTCATAACACTGAGATTTATCAGGGTAGTCTCTTCGCCGTATAAATTCAGTACTGCGTCCATTATCAACCGCTATAGAGCTTTTTACAGTACGTCCACCAATCTAAACAATTAAATATTGTTTACTCAATTTTACAGTATGGTACAACAAAATAATGTAAAATAGTAAACCAATTACCTCTGTATTGTTTAATTCTTTGGCACAGACTGCAGCATCTTCAGGTTTGAGAAATAAAACAAAGGCAACTCCACGACTGCGCCTTGTATTCTTGTCTTTCATAACAGTCACTCTAAGATAAAATAAAAGTAAAAATATACAAATATTCGATTCTCTGTAAAAACTTTACCATTACCACAAATCAATTTGTAGCTTACTTGACAATTTTTCCATAGTTGTCAAGGAGACGATGAAGATCATTGTTTGTCAATGAAAATGGCAAATTAGACACATATACAGTAGATTTACTTGGAACGATACCACCACTCATGTTTGAAAAAGTTATAGACATATTAGGTATATATCTTAAAATAATACATCACTGTATTTCTTGAACATGAACAATTATACCACTTGTGTAGTCTTTCAGTTTATATGATTCTGTATTGTATAAAAACATTTCATACAAATTAACATGATTATATTTTTAATGATCAAATAAATTATGCTTCACTAATGGATAATTCAATTGTTAAAGCTTATATAGAAAAAAAATCAAAGATCTATTAACAAAATATTATTCTAATTTTCATAACCTACAGAAATAAATACTGACCTGTCTTAAACAATATATTTCATTCAAGTTATTAGTCTCCTAAGTTTCTAATTACAGCAGACATCTTAAGCTCAAATTTTAAATAAAAGAAATATTAATGACAATAAAGCACAGCCTAAAAAAGATCAACTAAAATTTACTTAGAAATTTGTAAAAGATTATTATGAATCATACAATTTACGTGATTGCTGGGATGAAATTCACAAAAGCACTGAAAATATTTATTAAATACATATCATAGTATTCATAATAATATATCATAATTCCACTTGCAAGATGAATAACAATGATAAAACAATCATTAGATACTCAACTCGAAACAGTCCGACATACCACTTACATTCACATGCACTTGCGCATGCCGACTAAAATTCCGGTTAAAAAAAAAAGCCAAAGACGAATGGTAAAATAGCGCATGCGCATCAAGAATCTCTCTGTTACCTCCGCAGGCGCGAAACGTCATGCATTCAAAGAAATCGCAACATCCGTCGAAAAATGAAAAAAAGATTTTTTTATCGAATGATACTAATATTTAAAGAATATCAATAAATGCACCATCTTTCAAACCGTTCCATAAATATATAGCGGTAACACTATTTTTCAAGATGCGACAATGCAGTAGCCTCTACGGAAAGAAAGTGAAAAATGCGGACGCGCGCACCTTTTAAGTCCTCAGCCATGCGTTCATCGTGTCGTGTGAGCTCGCCTAGTTCGCGTTCGCAAGTCGAGGCTTGTGTTTTCTGACGAGAGCTTTGCGTGAGGGTAAGAGTTTCGTTATTTCCTGGATAAGTTCGGTTGACCTAGGATATAACGGGGCTCTCGTTTTCTATGGTGATAATTGAGACACAAAGCACGAAACGGAGCCATTTACGAAGGTAGGTTCTCAAAAGCTGTCATATCGGCTTTTCTTTGGAAAACACTTCGTCGTACATAACCTTTACGCGGCACGCGCGACACGTTCGTACGTACGGGTATACAAGGCATGAACTTGTCGTGCACATTGTCGCTAATAGTTGAGGCTTTAAAGCATTTCACAATATACTTAACAGTTGCGTCAGTATCTTTGTTTAGATTTCTAATTCTCTGTGTGCTGCCTCTCCGATATTTGATACTCGAGACTTGTGCAAAATTGAGGTTAAGTTCCCAGTAGAATAATCATTTCGTGCAAGATTGCACACTTCAAAACTATATCTAAGGTTTAATCTTCTTCTGGTGTTTCGTGGACACAGCTTATAGAAACGTGATATAACGATACAATTTTTTTTTTAATTTGTTAATGTTAATCTATTGAAAACTAACATTTATAAATTTTAATTTATGTTAAGATGCTTTATTTTTTAAAGTTCATATTTCTGAAAATATGTATTGTATAGCTATTGATGAAATGTGAAAAGATAAAGGCACTAATACTAGTTTCGTTACCAAAAATATATAATGGAGTAATAGTATGACATCGAGTATTAAACTTGGCACACTTGTTGCTAATTACGTTGAGCTGTTATTGTAATTTGCTTCTACTTACTTTGCATTGGATGGGTGGCATGGCTGTGCACTAAAATATCTTTAATTTATTCTTATTTATAGTAATAATAAGAATATGAAATTTATAGTTTGTATATAGAGGACCCCAATAACAGAAACAAAGCATGGCGACAGTCGAGTCATTAGCAGAAGTGACAGATGTCGTTCAAATCCTGCGTCAATGGGAGGAAGACCATGTATCACCATCATATGATCCAATACCTACTCTTCAACGGTTAGCTGAGATAATAGAACTTGAAACGGAAAATTACTTAAAAATGGATCCAGATCCTTTTGATGAAAGACATCCTTCACGCACTGATCCTGAATGCAATTTTGGACATATACTCAAAGTCCTGTTCAGGAAGGATAACTTTATGACAAAGGTATTATTTTTTCATAAAATATCATTTATTAAAAAAAATTCAATATGTTTCACATAGCATAAGCTGCTATCTCTACATGAACGTGTTATAAAAATAATCTAATTTCCATACTGTCTAATCTATTTTAGTTAATTAATGACTACTTGAGGGACACATATTGGTCAAGAGCAGGTATCACAGGTCGAGATGTGAGGAAGCTAAACATAGCAGCCTGTCGTTTAATGCTCGATATACTTCCTGGTCTGGAAACATCAGCAGTGTTCCAGCCGGATATGGAGGGTTTGATTCACAGACTGTTTTCATGGGCGGAGAAGAGTGTGGAACCATTACAAAGCTATGCTACAGGCCTCTTGGCAGCAGCAATGGAGGTTCAGGATATAGCAACTGGTTTTCGGGAGCAGAATGGAAAGATGGTACCACTTATGTTGCAAAGACTTCACAAGCTCCAAGAGAAGGCGCAAGAGGATCGTCAAGCAGCAGCGAATTCGCGTCCATTCGCGCATTTCGGTCAGAACAGAAATAGCCTTGATGCCGAACACAAAGGTGTTCCTGGAAAACGAAAAGTCCGAGACAAAAAGAGAGAAAACGGCGTTGCCAAGAGTCCTACACATCAAGTGTTTTGCTCTGATGACGAGGACAGCGTGCGTAGTTCAGACGAGACTCCACCAAGTAAAAAAATGAAGAATAACTCAGATCCTGTGCAGTCGACTCCCGTTAAAAATACCGAAGCTTCATACCCAGAAATAATGTCTCCGCCGTTAGCCATACCCAAGACTACAAACAGTTCCCAGGTGACCCCGTTGAAGAATCAGAATAGCCGCGTCACACCTCCTAGGCTAGTAGGACTGTCGACAAATTCTACGAGATCCAGTCCTTTTCGTTCCTTATCGCAAAACACTAGTACACCCTCCACCCTCCTGGAAGGTAATTCAAACTCGTCCTGGGCTGAAATGGAATCCTACGTCATTGGCAACGTGCAAATTCATCCGCCAACCTTGGCTACGAGGCAGATGTTAATTCTCAGGTACCTGACGCCTATGGGCGAGTACCAGGAGTTCCTAGGGCACGTCTTCGAACAGAATGCACTGGAGCTTATTCTAAAGTATATAAACGTCCGTGAAACTAAGGACAGTCGTCTAGCCTTCGAGGCGCTGAAATATCTTGCCTCGTTACTTTGCCATAAGAAATTCTCCATTGAATTTCTTAACATGGGTGGACTTCACAAACTTCTCGACGTCCCCAGGCCGAGCGTCGCGGCGACCGGCGTTTCTATTTGTCTTTATTATCTCGCTTATTGCGAAGACGCCATGGAGAGGGTCTGCCTCCTGCCAAAGCACATCATCTCCGACCTCGTTACCTATGCGCTTTGGTTACTCGAGCGAAGTCACGACTCAGGAAGATGTCACGCCACAATGTTTTTTGGTTTCTCGTTTCCCTTCAAGGTGATACTCGAGGAATTTGATGCTCAGGATGGACTTAGAAAGCTCTACAATGTTGTAAGCATTTTTCCTTTTACGTTATTTACATCCAAAAGAACCGTATTATGCTCGTGACTGTCTCTTGAAATTGTTCAATTTATTCTTTTAATCTTTTAGATATCCACGTTGCCAATATTGAACATCGAAGAGGAGCCCGCGTTGAATGACGACGAAGAATGTGCTTCAAGACAAATTGTCAGGCACGTTGCGGTGGCTTTAAAGCGTTACATGGAGGCTCATCTTTATTTGAAAGCAGAACAATTGCAAAGAGCAGAAAACGCCAGAACAGAACGAGACACGTGGCAGCCTTCCTTACCGCCTTACAAGGTATCCTTTATTTACCTTTGCTCATCATATTTGTATATTCACTGTTAAACCTAATTCGTTTACATCTTAATCTTATACTGTATATGTTCATTTATACAATATCTTGTGTCTCCTTCTGATGAACTGTTTAAATAGGCATGCAAGCTTAGCAGTGAAGAAGTGCAGGCCAAGGTCGAGGTTCTTCAGGAGTTGATGCACATCAGAGCAAACTGGTCTCCCGTAGAGGAACTCCATCGTCTTGGTGGCATAACACTTCTTTTACAAATCATAGCATTTGCCCGAGAATGGAATTACAGTGGGCGGTAAGTTAAAGATTTTGCTAGCCTGATAAAATTCGAATTAATTCTTCATAGATTAATTAATTAAAATACTACCAACTGAAGTTGCTATTCTGGAGGAATTTATATAATTGTTATATCTGTTATTCGATAGGGTTCATACGACCTCGAGCGCGGAAACTGTACGATCTTGTCTGGATGTCATCGCCATCTGCTCCGTCGTACCAAAGGTCATGCTGTTACTGTGTGAGAGGGTTGACATGCCGGATATGTCAATGACAATGGCCATCAATCTTCTATTAGCTGCAGCTGAATGTGAGATCATTGCTGATGCTGATGTTCAGCGAGCTGCACTGAGGGCTGTTGTCAATTGTGTTTGTGCTCCCATCAATAGAGTGGGTATTAAGTTTTAGAACACATCAAATAACTTCTATTTCATCTTTCAATATTTATTTATAACATGGCAATCTTAGGTTGGAGGAAATGTAGCCAGGTATTCGGTAACCGGATCGGCTAAGAAGAAAACAAATATTCACAATAGTGAGGAACTTGTGCAGAAAGTTTGGGAGAGTGTCAGGTCGAACAACGGTATAATGGTGAGATTAAAAATCAGTGTATAAAGATTGTAAATGCAATGACTTATAACTATTGTTGATTTCTTTATTTATATGTCGAAATAGGTTTTGTTACAATTAATGATGGTGAAGACACCAATCACCGACGCGGATAGTATTCGGGCATTGGCCTGTCGTGCGCTGGCGGGTTTAGCGCGTAGTGAAAAAGTCCGACAAATCATCAGCAAGTTACCGATGTTCACCGATGGCCAAATTCAAGCACTCATGAAGGATCCGATCCTCCAGGAGAAAAGGCAGGAGCATGTGATGTTCCAAAAATACGCACTGGAATTGATGGAACGTGTATCTGGTAAAGCGAAACCCACCGGTGCCGAATACGAAATTTCACTCGTCAGTTTACACAGGGTATGTGATATATAATTATAATTGTAAGAAAATTACAGCCGTATTAAAGTCATTCAAGGCAAAATTTGTATCTAAAGGATTTCATGTACTTTGATGCTGGAGACTGATGACTATGGCATCTTGATATTAATTAAAAAATGTTTAAAATTTTGATAATTATATATATTGATGTTTTTCCTCAGGCTAATGTTGTGGCGCAGACAAGGATACAGTACAACGAACAACAACTTAACCAATTGATATATCAACATCTTGTGTCGAAAGGTATGAATGAAACTGCAGCAACTCTTCAGCGAGAGGCCAATCTAGATTCTCCTGCAGTCATGAAGCCAGTTACAAGTTATCAACCTTTTACTTACAGAAGCCCAGCCATAACGGTAAGTGCAAAATGAAGATATTACAGTGAACCTTTAATTTGGTTTAGAATCGTGAAAAGTTCTTTACATTATTTGATTAACCTCTAAATCGATTTTATTATGTTCTGTCCAGACGAGAATTGGATTTTCTCCAGGCGCACCAGTCAATTTGTACAACACGAGTAGATGCACTTCGAGAGAAGTTGTCGGAAGGACTAGTGTCACTCCTACTTCCGGTTCCTCTCGATTTATCTCCCATACAGGTTCCTGCTCGAGTTCTTCCCCAATAACAAATAACACTGCCATAAGAATAAAACTCGCAGATTGTCTTAATCCAAATCCTGTTACCAGCATCAACAATCAGCCAATTAAATTACAAATCAATCAAAAGTAAGTCTTTGCATCTTTATTTTGATCAATATGTTTCTTCGATGATTTCTCAATAAGTCTTAACATTTATTGTTTCTAGAAAATCTATCCAAATCGACAGACAATTACCAGCAGCCGCAGCAACAAGCTGCCAATCGGTAACACAAGTTCAACCTTCGACCTGTAGATCCTTGCAGAAGCAAATTTCAAGGGATCCTGGAGGTGGCGGAGGTCCTGGAGTAGCCGCCTCAAATGTCGCTACCATTACCCTCGACTCTATTATCACGGAATACCTGACGAATCAACATGCTTTGTGTAAAAATCCTATGGTCACCTGTCCACAATTTAATCTCCTCGAGTAAGTCTTTTTTTCTAATTACGTTTTTCAAATGCCCAAACACTTAGTATCTGCTATTCTTTCTATTCTGTATCTCTGTTGCTTAATGATTCACCCTTTAATCACCATAATATTAATTTACTTTCTCAGGCCACACAAATGCCCGGATCCATGTACCAAGAATTCTATTCCTATGAACCTAACAATGAGATTAGCGAGACGAGCTTTAGGTATGGACGGAAGGCGTCTAGATAGGAGGCATATTTATAGTCGTTTTTGTCCTGTCAAATCGTTCCGTCCTACCGACGTCGAGGGGACCTTCACCTGTTGTACCTTCTCTGTACGTATATTAATCTATATTGACAATAATGACAGTTCGATTTTGTATTTAATTAAATTCTCAATTATATATAGCCCTGCCAACAATTCTTAATGCTCGGCACGTACGCCGGGGATGTGAAAATGTTCAATGCTCATACGGGAACAGAGGAAGCGACTTATCAGTGCCACGAATCTTACGTTTATCACATGGAGTGCAATCAGCGTGGAAATCTTCTCCTGACCTCGACGGCGTGGAGGAGTCCCATGTCTGCTCTGTGGAGCATCGGTAACTTCTTCGACATGAAACTTCCGCTTGAGAACGAGGATTACGTCGAGTTCAGTAAACTTCAGGACAGAATAATTGGCACCCAGGGTGAACTCGCTACGGTAAGTTTTAATAATCACTGATTGCTGGTTTGTATATAATTACTGCATTTTTTGTAACATTTCTTTCCACTCTCAACAAAGTCTACTTTTCTACGTGTACTGATATAGATTTTTGGAAATTTAGATTTTTTTTAATAAGACTTGCGATGCCTTTGTCTGATGAAATAGGTATAAAAATAAATTCTATCGATTTTCATAGATATACGACATTGCAACTGGAAAACTCTTGACGACTTTGACGCCGTCGATTTCCAATCAGTACACGAAAAATCGAGCGACCTTCAGTATGAACGATGAGCTCGTCCTGAGTGATGGGATCCTTTGGGATGTGAATTCTGGCAAAGAGATTCACAAATTTGACAAGCTCAATCAAACACTAAACGGTGTGTTTCATCCAAATGGTACGGAAGTCGTTTCGAATACTGAAGTCTGGGACCTTAGGACGTTTCATCTTCTAAAGACCGTCCCGACGCTCGATCAGATGGAGGTTATATTCTCGCCAGTTAACAGCATCATCTACGCCGTCTCCCTGGACCAAGAAAGTGAAGATGAATCCAATTATGTCACCTCCTTCAAGACTCTTGATGCACTTGATTACAGCAGCATTGGTAAAAGACAAGATCTTCAGTCGTTTATTGATTTGATCATTATTCATGTCATGATTGGATCTTTTATATTTATTCGTTGCTTATATAATTGAATTTTTCATTTTACAGCTACTTGTGATGTGAAACGTGGTATCTACGATCTGGCTTGCAACAAATTCGACACGCAAATTGCAATTGTTGAGAACCAGGGCGAGTTTGACAGCATCCAGGAATCGTGCGTTCGACTTTATGATGTCGGCAGGCGGAGGGACGACGAAGATGAGGCTGAGGAGGATGATGACGAGGAAGACCTAGATGCGAGCGACGACGATGGCTCGAATTCTGCGTCTGATGACAATAACGCTGATGGTGAGTTTCAATCTGTAATAATTATATTCGATTGTCTTAGATTTTAATTGGGTTTTTATTATGTTTAGTGGTGCTACTTTATATTTAGGTTACTAAGGTCTAACTTTGAAAGTAAATTTTGCAATAATTAGATGGAGACAATGCGGATACTGCGGGGGATGATAACGGAGACGATAACGAGCAGAACGATGGCGAAGACAATGACGATGATGACGAAGGTGGAGACGGAGACGATTCTGCCGATGATAGTGCAGATTACGATCCAAACGTGGACTTAAATGATCTGTCAGATGATTTTTCACTCTCAGATATGGATGATCTAGAAATTTTCTTTTCCTGAGGGCTCCAAAGTGAACTTCCGACTAATACTCGGCAGTTGGTCTCCTGGCCCCAAGAAGGAAACATCATCAGATGTACTTCTCCAATTCTCTTCACACCCGTCCACGATCAATCGTACAGATCGTGCTTAATCGTCAAAGGTCGATTTGCCTCGTCTCGGCATTCCGACGTTCAAAGTAACCGATAACCTCGTCAGATCTAAGAATTTCAAACTTAACGTTTGCTGCTCTTGCCGATTAAAAAGTACTCTTCTCGGTTTCTCAATACAGTAAAGTGTATAGCAACGGAATGAATGATGATGAAGATATATAAATACGCATAGTAATAGGAATTCAAGTTGGATTGGAAAGCGGGGACTGTACAGTGAAAAATTGAAAAAATTTTAAAGGAAACTGTGCCACAAGGACCTTTCATTTTCTTTCTTTGCAAAATAATGAATACCTTTCATGGATCGATTTAATATTTTCTCGCTCTCGTTCCAGTTTCGCAAGTTTGTTTTCCTTTTGCGTCACAGCCCGAGATTCGTATTTGTTTCATTTTTCCAGCTTTACCAGTTACAATATAAACTGTTTAGTTATTAACGGTATCCATGTTCACTGTTGTTTTCCTTTTCTCTAAAAACTTTACTTTTTCCATCTTATCTTTTCGTTGGGCTCTTTAGGCTCCCTTTTGTGGAACATCTTGCGAGATTTTTATCTATTGTGGCCAGGAAAGGTAGACTGACGATATTATAAGAAGAAGGGCAGTTGCGTTAAGTCCTTAATTATAAAAACTTGCGGGCAAAGACAGACCGAAGTGATCTTCTTCAGCTTCATGTAAATGAATTCGATATTTGACTTTTTGCTATTGCGCATACACTCTCAAATAGTGCGAAGTATGAAGGATACAAATGGAAACTTTAAATATTATTGTGAGATAAGTGATTACTATTATGATAATTAAATATTAATGTATATGGAATAAAAAATTGTAAAAAGGCCACTCTACTTGTATTCTTGTGTCTACTTGTGTTATACAAATTGTATAAAACTTATAAAATTATTGAATGATTTAAGTGAAATCAGAATGACTCCAGATTAAGCTTAGTTATTCACGGTTATTCGACACAGCTGTGTATACATGCTGGCTTTTTCGTTGAAGGATTCTTCATTCTGTTCTTCTCTCATACATTCGTTTGTAGCTAGGTTGCTGTAATCTATTTATTTAAAAACTTGGGAAATTGCTGGAAAAAAAAAAGAATCGTATTTTCTCTGTAAAAATTTCGTTTTCATATTGTGTGAAGTCAATAGGTTATGTTGTAAAAATGATTGCGACAAAAAGTGAAAATGTACATGAGAACGTTCTCAAGTTAATTAAGGATATTAGTTTTGGGTAAGTTTCTGAAATTCAATTGTTGAGAAATTATAATTGTAACACTATCATATTATACTGTAGAGAAATTAAAGGAACTTACGATATAGTCGTTGCTACTGTCTCTGTTCTCAAAGAAATTATTACAAATTCGGAATGGAATACAGCAAAGTGAGTATTTACATTTCTTTTTATATGGAGACTTTACAGGGTAAGATTTTCATGTTATTTGTTTCTAGAAAATTGATGGATCTGATTACACTCAATGGAAAGTACCTCATTGCAGCGATTCCATTGGAAGCATCCATTGGCAATATGGTACGCAGAATATTGAAAATAATTAGGGAAGAATATAGATCGGAACTGAAAAATAAAACAGAAGAGGCTGATGCTCAGGAGTCTTTACATAAAATCCTTACTTCGGAAGGTGATCAGGAAATTGACTTTAATGTCTCTGTGCCATTTCTCAAATCTTCACTTATTGAACACATTAATGAATTTGAAGCAGAGCTAGAAACCTGGTAAATCTGTAGAATATAAATTATATAATATCATGTTTAATAAATATTTAATTACCTTCTTGCACATTTTATTTAGTTCAGAGAACATAACGCAGCAGGCTTCAGAGCACATTCATTCAAATGAAATAATAATGACATTGGGTAGATCGAGACTTGTTGAAGAGTTCTTTAAGAAAGCTGCAGCAACCAGAGAATTTGAAGTGATAATTGCTGAAGGTGCTCCATTTCTTAATGTATGTATTGCCAATTTTGTATGAGTTTAATTAATGTTTTATATAATTTTAATCTAAACTTTGCTATTTATTATTGCAGGGGCACGAAATGGCGGTAAATTTAGCAAAGGCTAAAATTAAAACGACATTAATTTCTGATGTAGCAATATTTGCAATGATGTCTCGAGTCAACAAAGTCATCATTGGAACTCATACTGTAATGGCCAATGGTGGTTTAAGAGCTATAACAGGATCGCATACTGTAGCTCAGGCTGCAAAACATTATTCTGTTCCAGTAATGGTTCTGTTACCATTGTACAAGCTGTCGCCTTTATATCTTCGTTCATACGAACAGGATGCATTTAATAGGCATGTTGCACCTATGCATGGTGTTATCGATGGAGCGAATGCTCCATTAATGGAAAAAATCCAAGCCTACAACCCTGTTTTTGATTACGTACCACCAGAACTAGTTACTCTCTTCATATCAAATACGTAAGAAATTTACATATATTTAGCAGTCCACTTTTTCCGACCACAGATATTTTTATGGAATATATATCTTTTCTTCTAGCGGCGGAAATGCTCCCTCCTACATTTACAGATTATTGAGTGAACTCTACCAACTGGAAGATTATGACTTGTAGTTTAAGTAATCCATAAAAAAAGTTCAATCAATTCTGTTAATTGTATAACTGTGGAACATGATTTGTTATAATATTTTGTGTGAAGAGTTTCGTTGTTTTATTGTATCCTTATCAAGATTAATTGATACATATATAATATCACTGATAAATGCTGTTAAGACTTCTAGTATACTTGTAATAATAGTTTAGCATTAGACATAAGGATTCCAGTTACTCCCATCCTCAGGTTGCAGTGAATTTGTTACAAGTAATATCACATCAACGATCCACCATACACCGATACCCCCCAAAGTCAACAATTTCCCAACAGCAGTTCCAGTTTGCCCAAGACAAAATCTGTCCATTCCAAGGAAGCCTAGGAGTATACTATAAAGTAAAGTAGTAGCAAAGTAATGACCACTGTATTTTATACAAGGAACACCTTCTCGAAAGAATGATCTAGATCCAAAACATTCTATATCCTGAAGAACAGTACAGGAAACCTTGGTCCTCTCTACATCTTCATATCGTGAGCCCCCAAACTGAAACAGAATATACAATTTTTCATGACAACAAAGGTCACATAAACTATTTAAAATGGTATAGTTACCTTAACACAACCATGTCCCATTTCTTCTCTTGCTGTCTTATTCCCTTTATGGTCAACAGGATCCTCGCACTCTAGAAACTCTCTAGGCCTGAAGAAATAATAATTGGATAAATAAGTAAGAAATGCCAAAAGAACCAATACAATGATTGACGTCTGTCAGTAACAGAAGAACCTGTGTTGACACTAACAAAAATTTACACATAACCAAAGGACCAAGTGGTCTGTAAGCTTGGTGAGCTTCCTCACTCTTGTTAGCTGCGGTGAGTACAAGACATGTTCCAAAGCTCCAAAGAAGACAGAGATAAATACTAAATATAAATGTTTGACACATCTTAACATGTTACATTGTAAACACGACTATGCATTAAAAAAAAACATTTCCAAATAAACAACATTAGTCTACTAAATACTCAGAGCGACTACTCCTACTCATTTCGGAGCAGTGCAAGCCTTTGGAGCAACGCAGACTCCATTTTTATTTTCATCCAATCAGCGACAAGTATTAATATTCTCGACCAATGGGATACGCATATTACTTGTAGGGATTCATGGTGGGGGAACTAGGACATTGCGTATATAAAAATTATAGTCAGTTGTAGTCCAGTGTAGTCAGTCTTCTACAGGCAGTCAAACATTCCACGTTGTATATAAGAGAAGAGTAGAAGTATTATATATATACCCTGTAGAAAGTACAGTGGTTAATAGTCTGGAATTCTTCGTTCTGTGCAGTGCTCTTGCGTGTAAGTCTCCTTGCGTTTATGTTTGGAAACATGCGGGAGCGCGAGGATTTCGCCAGAAGATTCCCACCGGGACAACCGAATTATGGACCTTCTTCTAGAGCTTTGGGATTGGACGCCTTGCACGCATTGTGCAAGGAAATTTATCCGGATCAAGGAAATCCACTGACGGTCACGGCCATAGTTAAATACTGGTACGTTTTTTGTTAATAAAAAACATTTCTTCGGATCTTTTTCTGGGATTTAGATAATTTAGGGATAGGTTTAGAGACTAATGTGAGGTTTGCGAATAATATGGCTTTTTAGGACGTGTTTGGAATTTCTTTTTTTGTTCTGACAGAGAAAGAAAAGATGCACGTTGTTTGCTGTTTTTCTCTGGGAATTCTCTATGCTGGATGCATCTATGCTTATACACAACTATCTTTATTGCATGGATCATCTGTTGGGTTTGATTATGTTAAGTTAGTTTAGTTTGGATCTTTTTTTCTTTGCTGTTTTCTTAATTTTTGAATGATCTAGAACAGTGGCTTACTCAAACTCTGTAATTAGACTAATTGGAATATTCATTGAAAATACAATAGTTAATTGTATTTGTTTAATTAGTTATGACGAATTGTTTATGCTCGTTGATAAGAGTTTTAATAACGCATGAATGAAATTAATTGTGAACAATTATCTGTCTTTTGTAATTCTCATTATTTTACTCATAAGGAGTCATTTATAATTAGCATATACATACATATTATTTTTTATATTTTGGAATATGCAATCAATTTCCTTGTAGTATCTCTTAGTTCAATAGTTATTATAAATCTGAGTAACTCAGCACACATTTGAAAATTAAGGAAATCTATAATTTACAAACATAACATGTCATTAACATTTTTATCATAAACCTACTTTTGCATATTCATGATTAAAATTAAGAGTCTCTGTCATCAAACATTACAAAGTTCTTTGCATAAAAAACTATTATTTATCTTTTTATACAGGCTGGGAGGACCCGATCCCTTGGACTACATAAGTATGTACGAGAATCCAGGTTCACCAGAACTTGGCGTAGTACCACATTGGCATTACGTAAGGTAATCCTTAAAATCATAATTTTTCCTTGTAGCCAATAGTTACATTGAAAGTCATTCAAATGGTCTCTGCTTTGTGTGATATTTTTCAAAGGTTCCACACTAGTAAGGATTCATTCTGAAAGACATGGATGTCATGCTTTTCATCTTCTTTTTTCTTCCTTTTTTTTCCGGGTAAAAGGGAAGAACCCTGTAGGGCGGTAACGAATGAAAAAAACAAGGAGGAAAAAAACGGGAAGTCAGGCATTTATCAGCGTCACCACGTTTCAAAGTGTGTTACCACGTGCGTGAAAGTTTCACTGCGCACGTGTACGCATGTTCTATGTATTACATACTTGACTATACAGTATACGGTGTATATAAGGGCTCATATAACACTCATAAACATCCGTAAGGATTGTTTACTAACGGATACACGTATGTATGTTAAAAGTATCTAACGTGGAAGCATATTAGTAATATTGGCGCATATTAAGACTATTACGCTTATATATACTTTTTGAAACGAAATTATGAAAAACAGAAGTTGTTGTTCAGTTAGAAATATTGACTATACGTCGTTAAAATCTGTGCAACTAAACGAGTGGTAAGAGCCAGGTAATTCTTTTTGGGACACCCTATATCTTGGGTATCCAAGGCAGCTGTTGTAATAGTGCATTCTATATATAGTAGAGTCACTGTATGCAAGGGGATAAAGCTGTTTAAAGCACGGGGTGAGGATTTGGAGCGGAAATAGAACTGCGGGAAGTTCCCTTCTTTGCTCTGTCTGACTCTAAATATAAATTTCTTCATTCACGAAATATCTCCTTTCATCCCATATATATTTTTTACCAAATGCTCTTTCTTAGACTTTTTGTGAAGTTCTATATTCTGCCATTGACATACAATAAGAGTATAGAATATTGATCTCCTCGGAGTACCTGTTAGGGTGATATAAATTATTGTATCAAGGAAAGTTGCAGTTAGGTATCTTTAAGTTTTACTGTTACTGTAACAGCTTAGGTCTGTCGGATCTTCATGGAGATGGGAGATTGCATCCTAAGACTGGTCCAGGTCGTCCCAGTGGATTTGGGTTTGAATTGACATTTCGACTGGCTCGTGAACCTGGAGAGACAACACCACCCACATGGCCTGCTAATGTGATGCAACAATTGGCTAAGTACGTGTTCAATTCTGGTAATATGTTACTGCCAGGGGATCATGTATCCTGGCATGCTCCGTTGGACAATGGCAATGGTCGTATTACTCAGATGATAATGGGACGGGATCCTCAACTTCCTAGTCCTGTTTCTACTCCCCATGGAGAGGTATGCAAAGCAGTATTACAAATACTCGTGAAACAACATAATTTAGTTGATAAAATGTAAAATGATTCTTACTGCTTTGTCGCAGGTGTCCTTTGTACAGATCATTGGTGTCACTTCTGAAGAGCTGCAGGCAGCTCAACATTGGCATGGTTTGGGAGTTGTGAATCTTTTAAAAGGAAGTAGAGCATGTGGATCTTGGTTAGTTACAGACACCAGAAGGATCCATTCTGTAATGGAAGAAGATCCTTCCGTAGCTGAAAAAATTCAAAGTGGTATCGAAAGAGAAGGATCGAATCTGAGTGGTGTATCGGCCAAGTGTTGGTTAGTTAAAATTTGATATGAATAATTTAATCATTAACAAAATGCATATAAATCAATAACACTCTCTTACACGCATATATCTCTTGATCTTTATCTTAACCATACAGGTGGGTGCAGATATCTGGTGAGAAAAGTACTGAAAAGTACAGAGAGAAGAGAGACGAGTCGGACGACGAGGAAAACGATGTAAAACCTTTCATAAAAACGGAAAGATTGTCTCCGTGCGAGCAGGACTCGAATTTCGGGGATGAAAATCACGTAAGGGTTCTTCCTGGTCTTCACTTGACCTTTAATCTCGAGGCCGGAAGCCTTTTACCACTGGCAATAAAGTAAGTTAACGCTCCAAGTCAATATTTGTTTCATCATATGAAATTAAACTAGCCTTACGCCTCACTCTCTTGAAACATGATCATGTAATTTAATACGACCATATTTTTATTCGTCTTTTCTCTCAGGGGACGAGTAATGCACGGTCGACATTTTACTTTCAAATCCATCCTCTCGCATACTGCGGTTACGATAGTCGCACCATCTGTTACTGGTACTTTGGTTACAAAAGAGAAGCCTTACGCGGTGCAAGGACCTTGGTTACAAGTTCTTTTGCCCGAGGATCTCGCGGATAAGATGGCTCAGGAGTTTCAGATTCTCAGTACTCCTGGTCAGGTAAGTCAAGAAAGGCTTCTTTTTCTCAATCTTGACATCACCTTCATTATATCACAATTTTTTAAACTGGAAAAATCTCTAGGACATCTCAGTCTTATAAAAGAATCATTCCCTCCTAGATCCCACTGCCAAAAACTTTCTCGTGGCCTGAACACAAGTTGGCCATCACGGTAGTAAACGACTGAAGCAAAGGAGAATCTCCTTTGAACGTAAAAGGAATCGAATAGACTTGAAATTTGGAGACACACATGATGGTACGTCGTCGAAAGTATTATGTTATTATTATTTTACGGAAAGTAATTCTCGAATCTTTTTTTTTTTTCTTTAACTTTAATGAATTATTTATTTCTTAACGCGCTCTCTCACGTACAGTGTCACGCATAAGATTAATTATTTATATATTATATATTAACAAGAGAGCTAGGATAACGTTTCTGCAAGATATTCTATTATTCTTTAATGTATCATAGCTGACGCGCAAATGATTAATACATTTGGTTAGTGCAAATTATTCGTCCTTCGAATTCTGTTTATTTACGTTTAAGAATATGTTCGGACAATACACAAAGAAGTGACTCCTTGGTGGAGGCTGCCGAGATTTATTCTCATTCGTAATTGATTAGACAATTAAATCATTAGATTACTAACGGAATCAATTTGATGCGTAATAAATATTTTTATATATAGATAGATATATATATATATATATATATATATATATAAACGTATGTACATAACACGGTGTAAATTAAACGTGTAATTGTATTTGATATACCGCTTTACACATTGTTATAAGGTAATAAACGTTGTACATAAATTGTGAGCACCCGAGAGCAAGATAATTAATTAACGGTAAAATGACTTTTGTATATTTTTCAATGGGACAGCGACTGATACATAAAATTAAGTCACTTTAGTTATAAAAAATATAAGTAGGGTAACGACTCGGACATCTTACGACCAATATATTTGATCTTTCATTATAAGGTGAGGTTTAAAAAGAAACTTGTTTTTTTGAAATTAGACAATTCGTCATCGTGATAGGGTTAGAGAGTGTCTATACTTTTTAGAAATACGCTCGTTCCGTGGCCTCTGTAAATTTGTTGGTAAGGGACGTGAGGTTAGCGGGGGATGAATAAATTTTTGTTTACAGACCTGTTTGGCAATGTTCAGGACCATTTTCGTAGCTCCGACCCAGATAAGGATGACAATAGAAATTGATGCAAGATAGTCAAAGCTCATGAATGATATTCCAGTGAGAACTTTAATAGTTCCTTCCATGGTGTTAAGTATTATCTGTATGACTTCTGCAGACACGTCACGAAGATAATATGCACCCTAATGAGCAAGAGAATAATGTTAAGAAATTGAACTGCGGATAATTTATATGCTACGTATAATGTTAATAACGATAGTCGTGCAGTGCGGTGAATGGATTTGAAAGGTCAGCTTTTTACGATACGCAATAATGGGGAAATAGGTTCTCTGAACTCTCTCCACTTCGATATCGTTCGATGACTATTGATTGATAATTAGTGGAAATTTTTTTTATTCGCTCAGCATTGGCCTTACGGATATCGAAGGTTAATTATTTTATATTTCTTAATGAGAATGTGGAATTAAGATATTTGATAAGCGTGGTCACAATCGTAAGTAAAAGTTTGTATTGGAGAGACAATTTTCTTTACCGACCGTTGGTACAAATTATTTTTGGATTTTTTTTTTAAGTTTTAAGCTTGCAACGGACTTTATTGTTAGACATTTATAACGGATTTTTGGGATATGAACTTGTCAATGCAATTTTTGAAAAAGTTTTTTCAAGTCAAAAATTACCTCGAGGAACCAGTCGCTGTTGATTTTGAAAAGGGTTATCCATAAGACTGCTATTATCAATGCAGAATAAGAATTCCAAGTGTCGTCGCAGCTCAGCGACAGGGAATCCAAAATTTTTCGTATAATTTTCATAGCATCGAACGACTCGTCAAAATCGACTGTCTGTTCTTCGTCAACCCGTAGATTTCCCATTGGCTCACTTATTCGATCTTTTTTTTTTTCTCAAAATAATCCTCTCGCCCCACGAATCCAAACGACCGACAGACACCGGCAAATTTTTGATTTCTTTATAAGCTTTTCTAATTTTGCCCGCGACACGCAAACGTTGCCAACCATGTGATTGTCGCGCGAATAAAAGACTATCGGCATTATTAAATCGAATTACGCGTAGGAGCTGCCAACTGATCTTTTTGGCAAAATCACAAAGGTCACTTGGTATTGCGAACGCGTATAAACTGATATGTAAATTCGTAATGCAAATGCAAAGTTGATTTGATATAAAAGTAAAAATCAATCGTTAATTGAAAACAAGCAATACATATATTCGTAATACTATCGCTTGCTATCAATACTTTAGTATATACCTGATTTGCGTAAATGCTAAAAACTTTTTCGATAGTCTTATTAAAATGCGCTGTAATCAAACCAGTTGATTAATTTAAATTGAATGCCTCTGCAAAGCGATATTCACGATTATATATATATATATATATAATACTGTATACTAGAATAATACAGTGTATTATCATACGAAACATAAAACTATGTAAAGTATTTTAAGTGAACCCTAATGTAACGCGTTTACATGTTGACATATTTGTTTACCCATTAGTACAGTGTTTTGTATGAGAAAGAGAATTGCGCATTCAGCTACATTTAAGCATATAAGAAATCTTTGTAAAATCATTGGCTGGAGGACGATTATCAAATTAAAATTACAAAAAAAAATGATGAATCCTGACAGCAGTCGCAGCTTTCAGATATAGAGAAAAAAATCATTGAAAATCATAGATCTCGTTTGGTTACTGTTAATTATCTTTTAATTGGTTGAGAATGGAGATTGTGACGTTTGCCATTAAAATCGAGACCCTTCTTACATTGTATATTGCACTGTATCCGAATTTCAAAAGGTGCCATTAAGATTAAAATAGCGTCTAATTGTAAAATCGTTTGAGAAGGCAGTATGGTATTTATGTACAATCGTTATGTAACTATTTTATCAATTACGCCCATGGCGATTTTAGATAAGAAAATGAAAAACCGATATTAATCCCTTATGAGTTTAGCAGAGGGTGCTAATTTCTTTGCAGCCTTGGGTTTCACCAACTTCCTCAAGAAAATCCTCGACCTGCTCGTAGATGAACTGCCAGAATTGTTCCTACCAGTAAAAAGGATATGGAATGACGTCGGGACGCGTTGCAGGCGTCGGCGTCGCTACAGGATTGAACGCATCCGCGAACGTATCTGATAACAAAAACAAATGTGATTGATAATTTTTTACTACATTTCATCAAATTCAGTCATTCTGATTGATCGCATCAATTTAATTGTATAACTGCAATATTAGAATTTCCTCTTACTTGTCGTTGTAGTAAAATCCACCGCAATGAGACATTCTGATTATTTCCGAATCTGTTGTCAAAGTTCCACTGTCAAGTGCACATGCTCTTATCGTGAGGGTGCTGCCAGTTTCAGCTGTGCGATCATTCAAATGTTTAAATTATAATTTTCCTCTTTTTTTTTTTTTAATGTACTTCACGACATTGCAAATTCAATGTATGCCTTGTTTGACGTTAAAAGATTGAAAAGCAAAAAATATCGATAAGATAGCGAGTGTCACTTTTAATTAATTGTTGCAATCGATTGCTGCTGGTTCGCGTATAAATTTCTTTTCTTTCAGCAAACGTTTTCGTCCACGCGAATCACACGAAAGGACAAAGACGCCGCAGCACGCGACTTCGCAGTACAAGTCAATCAAGACACAACTGAAGCACAGCCAACGATCTGCTACCTAAAGGCTAGTTTCCAATACCAAAAACTCCAGCTAGCTTAATACAAGCAGTGGCGGGAAACGGTCCGTCTCGTCCCTTCCGTCCGCCCTGACAAGGCGATTCCAAAAATCCAAGACTCCCATTGTTATGAAAAGGATCGTCACAGGCTTTATTGTTGCCGCCCTCGGAGACGCATTTGAAACAGTCTATGGCCTGTCCTATTTTTTGAAAAAGAAGCTGTTAATTTTCTAAAAACTCATAATAACCGTCTACGAGAGAAGTTACGAGTTACCTGTTTGAATATTAAAATGAAGAACTACGATGAAGCCAATCGCTGATAGCCTCATGTTCACGTTGATGCTCTTATCGGGATATGATTGTCAGGTACTACCTGATTGTTCGTTGATTGTTCGAATATCCTTTTTCGTCAGCTTTCCACTTTTTGGCAGGATGCTACTGTCACCGTGACAGTACTGTATCTCATGACAGAGGACTTCCTAGGCCTCAGAATTTCTTAATTCTGGGTCACGCGTCCCGACGGAAGTGTCCTCGATATATCCGGTCAATTACGTTGAGGCTATAAAATCTTGTGTAATATCCGAGACGGAATGAGGAACGACGTTCCTTGGCCGACGAGGCGGTCGGCTGCCGACGTTAATACTGAACTTAACGGCACAGCGAAGCTTCGAACGGCCTGTTGTGACTTTACGTTACCAAGGAGATGCCGTGCGGCGCCGATAAATCCTCCCTGTTACCCTTGGATCAAAGAATTATCATCGCATTGATCCTTGCTGTGTCCTTCAGGTATTTCGGATCGATAAGCCAAATCATCCTGCTGATTATATTAGAATTTATTAATTCGGAATACACTACTCTCATCTCACGAGTGTCATTCAGTCTGTTTTCATCAAATTTTCACAGTGTTTCGGCTCGTCGTCTTGTTTGGAGAATCAGCGATCGAAAGACTTTTCCAAAAAATAGTATTTCTAAGGATTTTGTTTTTATTTACACATAAACAATTTTCAGTGTTACGTCTACGTGTGATTGTTCGCGACTTTGGTGAATATTTATCAACAATCCTTTGAACAAGGTGAGTAAACGTTCTTACTTTACTTAATAAATTCAGTAAATTCACGTCTACCTTGTTTTCTATATCTAGGTTAACTTTGCAGGATATTGTATAGCTGTATCGCGTGATCCTGCCTCGTGATGCAACCTGTTTCACTACCACAAACTACTCGGAGCACGCAATATCAGGGTGCGTAGAATCACTCGATTACCTCATCAGTCTGTATTACTTTTGAAAAGTAAAAAAAGCATAAAGCCTGAGCAAGAATTTTCGACGCACTCGTCGGTTTAAATAATCGAAACGTTTCTACCTTATATTAATCTATTTCACGAACGATTTAATATCCTTGTTCAGGTTAATCGCGAAGTACGCGACTTATGTATATCAGAGTCGCATAATACATAAGGTGCGTAATATTAAAAGATCAAATGTTTCCCTTTGACACTTTTAAAGCACGATGAAACGTCCTGACAAAAAGGCATCGTAACAGCATTCCTCTTAGCCTTTTCAGTGGGAAAAGGCGGCTGGAAAATTTTGAAAATCCATTAGCGTCAGACGTGCTCTCCTCGTCTTTCCACGAATGAATGCCGTTTATTCGTATCACAACGCAGTATTTAAAGACCGTTCGAATAATGGCGGTCGGCGCATGCGCGTCAATGTCTCGCGGGCCAATCACCTCTCGCGACTCTTCCGTGGCCGCAGCGGCAGTCGGTGGCGCAGTGTGTGTACGCGTGGACGTGACTTGTGTGTGTTCCGCCGCGTGTGCGCGAGGCTGGTGGGACCTGGGGGGGGCATTCTGATCCTGGAGTGGGAGGTAGGGTGCCAATGCCGTCGCGTTCGCGCAGCACTGCGGTACGAGATGCAAGATATTCTGTAAAAATGCCCGTGTTTTTCGCGCACCCATGTCCCCGTTTTTTCACGTGAGAAACCGCGTGTTCAACCTCTTTGAGAATTGGCAGCCAACGCGGATATCTTGAAGGGGCGCTTTGACGATGGGCCAGTCCTCGAGCAACACCGGTCACAGCGGTGAGTTATACGACTGCTAAGTCCTTTTTATTACTGTTTTCTTATTGTTTTATTTTATTGCATGACTTTTGTCCCCTGTCTATGGTGAAGTTTAGTCATGCCGGCTTTCGATTCTCCTTTCTCACTTGGCATCCCTCTTTAGGGGCTTTTGTATTCTCACTTTCCTTACGGTGCTGCACCTCGTCCTTTGCTCTTCAAGATTTTCATGGACAGGTTGACATGTGTCAAGTTCACCTTTTCAGCTGGTAATGATTTTAGGGTCCTTTCAAGGGGATACGATGGGGATTTTGACATTTTCAAGTTATCTATCAGCTGTCGTTTCATGGGATTCGATGTAAGATTGTCATAGGTTTACTGTGTTTTTCGAGTTACGTTGAGACTTTGAGGTTAGGTTCACTTCTTACTTGCTCGGTCAAGAAGTTTTTTTCTTTGATTTCTTCAGTTTTTACCGGGACACTGTTCCTTGTCTTCAGGTTCGTTAGCAAATGTTTACGTTTTTTTTTGGAGAAATTTTGGTATGCACGGCAAATTTTCTTATTCTTCTTCGTGATACAGTTATCTATAGAGGTTCTTATCTGATACTGCCGTTTCCTTAGATCATTTAGCAGAACTTTTTAATATTTCTTCGGGTCTCGATGATATTTATGTATCATTGAGTCAATGACGTTTCATTTTTATATTCTTTTACTATTCTCAGTGTTGTGTACTAAGAGGTTATGTTCGAGTGCTACTTCGCAATGATTCAGCGACCGAGATTTGATTACCGAGCACGGGCAATGTTTATTCTGGTTGAAATACCAAACAGCCCTTATCCCGGCTGGTATTTTTTGTTTGCTTGGCATTTTACGCCTCATTCGGAACCTTCGTGAGCATTCGTACCTTCGATTGTACATTTTCCTGTTTTATCCCCCGTTCACTCCCTTGGACCCGTACCGACCGCCGGTAAAGTAGAGTTCGCTTATTTCCCTCGTAGAAAAGGAAGCGTTCTTCCCTTCTGTCGAATCTGCATGTTCCCAGTGCATACGGTGCGTCGATACGATGGCAGCAAAACTGTTCAGAGATACGAAGTTACCCACTACGCAGTAAAGTAGTCATTGATTGTATCCTTCAGTATAAATATTCATTATCAGGAAATCAAATGTCTGCCCGTCAATTCAACGTAGAAAACCGAAGGATGAATACTAGCCCGTGATGTTCATAAATCAGCCGAGTATATTGATCCTAAAAAAAAATTTACAACGTGCCCGAAACTTTTATTATCTCACAAATCTGAGTTCTGGTCAGCGCAAGTGGTCAGCAAATGTCACCCCACCAGTAAAAGTAAGATATACCAACAATCCCTAATTATTCAGAACCACGTACCAATTGTTCATTGCATGACAAAGAAACAAAACATTGCCAAACCGTCTAAATTCGCGTCTGTCTCGCACGTGGTCACACGGTCTAACAAGAAAGACACGTATTCTCCAGAAGGTACAATTTTACCTGAGATTTCGACCTTTACCGCACTAGCAACGATTGCATACGCATCATTTAGTGCGGTCGTCTCGTCTTCACATCTGTCGGAGTTTCTTCGACGGTTCTCAAATCCGCGATAAAAAGTCAAGTCTTGTAAATACAGGTCCCAGACATTTCGCTAGCGACGATTGACAAGACCGACGTATTCGATCGTCGCCTGTTGTTCAACAAATCGCACGTGTTTTCAAACGACCAGGACATAACCTCGATTGACGCGAGGGAGCTAGTGCGCATGCGCGCAGGGCCAACGGTCTTCCCCTCGTAAGTTTTCACTGTTTTTGAGAACACACGGTCCATTCCGTTTTCGGTAAGGTCGATGGATTTCGTTAGGTCGAAGGCCTGCAAGATGGCACGAACCACAGTCCTCCTCGTACTCTATAGCATAACGACCACAGCTATGCCGTTCGCCATGGTAGTCGTAGCCTAAGCATGGGCCGCAGATGTTATTGTCATATGGCAGACACAGCACCGAAAATTTCGCCTGCTTAACCGCGATTGAACGTTCGCACGCACCTTCCTCCCCGAGTCTCTCTTATCCCCCTTTTTTTTTATTATCTGTTATTCTGTTTTGTACGTATACTCATTCCTTCTCGAATTTTCGTCTCTTTACAGAAGAGACTCTTATTGTGACTCGCGCGACCACCGACTCCCTTCGCGCCTTCTTTCTTGTTTCGCTGCTGCAGTTGCGAATGAAAGGAAAAATTAACACGTGTTACTCGGTACCCTAAGGTGATAAGTTTTTGCACGAACGGCCAAATGACATAAATTTGTATATTCTTTTATCAGTCTACTCGTCGGCCGGGTCTTCTTCCTTGGCCGGATTCTCTACTGCGTGACGTTTTAGTTCGCTTCCGCGTCGCCAGGGAATCCCACGAATCGTTTAACGATAAAATTCATTCCGTCGACGGGAAGTCGCGGACTGTCTACGGCTTCTTGCATGACGGCAGGGCAGCGACCCAGTTCTCATATGTATTTATACCAGAACGTGCCAAGTCGCGATGCGACTGCGTCGGCCACTTCAGGTTTGCTGCTCGATGCCGAATGCGATCCTGGACGCGCTGCCGTCGGCGTTTTCGTTTACGTCGCGAGACGCCTCGCGGGATATAGAAAATAAAAGTGAAGGAGAGGAAAAGGACGAAAATGACTTTATCGATGTGCTCGATGGGTTTGCGGATAGGCAAGGAATGAGTCGAAGAGAGAGAAAGAGAGAGTGGGAGCAGACACGCGAAGACGTAGGGAGACGCATAGAGAGTGGGAGAGAGAGAGAGAGAGAAAGATTTGGCATGCTAGGAAAATAAAAGGACGAAACTCATAGTCTGTCTCGTGACGCACGAGACTCGCGCGAACCACTAGGAGAAAATTAGACTCTAGAGGGACGAGATTAGCATGGAAATGCTCGCTGAAGGGTGCGCCACTATCGCCAACTTGTAAACGACAAATTTACGGTATTTCAATTGCTCTTGACTTTTCGTTTATATGAAATATATATATATATACATATATATATATAAATTTTTGTTCCTTCCATCTAATTCTTGGTTTGTTCATTGACTTATTTTTTAATGGACTTTTTGAAAATTATTATTTTTTTCCCTTAAATTCCACAAAAAAACTTTCTTCCTGCTTGACAGGTATCAGCTGATTCGACCGAATCCTCTGAAAATACGTGCAACTCGGGTGCCTTTTACGATCTTCAACCTTTAAAGGACTTTAAAGGATCTTTGTCGAGATTTCAGGTCCTTTTCAAGGATTCTGGAAAAGTCCGGAGATTTAAAGTGCTTCCCTCATCCACCTCTCCTCCCTCCCGTATGATCTTTCGTTACGTTTCGTTGCGTCACCTTGCGTCTACGGAAGATCGCATTGTGCAATCTTCACGGGTAGATGGACCACAGCTTCTTTGAAGCTCCCTGGGCTATTCTACGTAGGTCAGGTAGAGTCGCAGCTACAGGTAGTTTCAAGATAAATAATGGCCCGAGCGTAACCCGCGGTCTTTGGTCAAAATTTGCACTTTGTCGAACGCACGTGAAAAAGAGAAAAAAAAAAGATACGTCTGTGCATACGATCGTAAAAGAAAATGGCAGCGTTAACCGAGAACGTTAAAGGCCGAACGTGATCATAATCGTGGCTAAATACACTATCGCGGGGCTTTTTATTTTTAGGCCAGTGTAAACTGGACTGTAAACCATTTTGCACGGGGAGGCGCGGAGGGGCTGTAATGGCCATCGGGTTTGCCAAACATTACGCGTTACACACGGGAAATTGATTTTACTCGTACTTGTACGGGTCGTGCTTGAAAATTACGACCAGTTTGCTTGAGTAAATTTTTTTGGTCTTTTTTCTTTTTTTACTAGGGACTTTTTTTTCTCTTCCTCTCTCGAGACGCCCCCCAACGTCGGCTTAAATGTGGAAACTGTGGCGGGTCAATTTTTCAAACTTTGTTACACCTTCCTGGCCCGCCCGGCTATGCAATCTTTGGCCCAGCCTAGACTCTCTCGCACGTCAATCGGCTATATATAATACGCCACATACGTATCCACCTTGTAACATATGTAAACCCGGCTACTATATACTCCCATGTAAATATGCAACGCAGTCCACATATAAGCTGCGAATTGGGTTACTGGTCTGACCGCTGTGCCCTATGGGTTTTACGGCGCCGAATCCGACAATTTAGACGATTTTTAGTAAAAAAAAAAAAAAAAAAAAAACTTGCTGAATCGGGTGAAATAATTTTTTATAGATTAAGTGTAATTACAAGAAAAAAAAAAAATATTGGAAAATGCATTTGTCGATACACCTGGGATTTAATATTTATTCGTGATTGTTGGAGAAAAAGTAATTTATTGGTCGCTTGGGGGAAAAAAAAAATTTTTTTTCCCTTCTTATCGCTCTATCCAATTTTTGGAAATGCCCCCGCGTCGTTTGTAAATCGGCTGCGAGAATTCCGATCGCACCGAATGAAATTCCGCGGGTACTAAAATAGGTGCGACCGCGGTCTATATTTCTTTTCTTCGTTACAGAAATAAGTGCGCGCATAACACAATGCACCTGGCCGATGACTAATTTTGAAATACGTCCTATACGTTCCACGGGAATTAAATGGGAAAGTACACTGATGCTGGATTGCATTTTTTTTCTATACTTTTTTTGGGGTTACCATTTAAAATTTTTTTTTTTCAACGTGCAAAATCACGTATCAGTAGGAAAATACTTGAACGCATGTGAAATCTAAGCGCATTCATTGGTTCGCATGGTGATTGTTGAAAAAAAAAATTTGAATTTTTTCACTTACAATTTTTTTCTCCAAAATTTGAATTTTTGAAAAATAAAAAACAGGCTTCCACGTACCGTGAACTACACGGGGAGATTAAAAGCGGCGCGTTTAATTCGACTCGGAGTCCAAGCGGCGTCTATTCCGGTTTCGTTTGGGTTGCAACACGTAGTCCCAAAGTGTGAACACCATGCTGTATTCTTGCCCCGCGAAAGAGAAAAAGGCTTCGTCGGGGGGGGCTCGAGATGAGGGAGGGGGGAGGGGGGTCGAGGGGAGGAAAAAGGAAGAGAAAAAATCGGCCGATGACGTCAATTGGAAAAGGTTCCGACGACTGCGACGTACCGTGTCGAGTGCCACACTCGTCTACGTCGACGGTCAATCTTAAAGGTGTCCTCACGCCGAAATGCAGTCAAGCTTGCATTTTGTTACGCGTATAATATCTGTTTGCGTCGATGACGTTCGAAGAGCCCGGCAAAAATTTGCTCCTATGGAAATTCAAATAATTTTTGTGCCGCTTTGCATACTTTTTTTTTTATTTCTTTTTTCTCACAAATTTTTCGTCCTTACGCCCTTTTTTTTTAATGAGGCATTTTTTGCGACTTTATACAGTGCTTATGGATAATTAGTGACTTTTCTGCGCGGTGGAATAATTAAAATGAAAAATTGCCTTAACATTGAATTTGTCGGATTTTTTTTTTTTTTTTTTTTGAATGACACCTTAAGACTCTCTGGGTATTAAATTCGAATTGGCCGGCCATCAGAGTATCGTGGCTATTTGCACCCCTGCTGGGTAAATTTACGTCGAGCTAATTTAGATTCTCTTTAAATGTCTCTACTGCGAGTCTGGTTGTGTTTCTTTTTGCTTCTGTCTTTTTTTTTTTTCGTCATCTCCCTTCGCTCTGCGTTTTCTATTTTTGTTTTACTCTCTCAATCGCCGGGGCTTTTTCAAAAATATCCCCACGACGGACACTAGGTAAAGCGAGATGCGATATTTTGAGAATTTTTTTTTGTCCGATTTCAAAATCGATAACCCCGTGGTTCTGCGTATCGTAGGCGCTGTGTACACTTTATCATGTCGCCTCGACCGTTTGCTCGTAGGGCGTCAAAGACCGTGACGACAGACAAAGAAGAAAAAGAATTTTGAAAAAAAAAATCAAAAAAATCAAAAAGGGTCTCGCAAGCGATGAATCTGCAAATTTCGCTTTATTTTTCCTGGACAATTAATAAAACCACCCTCTTCGTTTTAGTCTCTAATTAAGGGCGGCTGCACAGTTTTCAGGGCCGTACCAACACAGGTTCATGAACTTATGAGGGGTTGATACGTCATGCTTATGCTACTGCTGTGTGAGATTTGTGGCAAATGAAAAAAAAAATTTTTAACCTCCAATGCAAGGGTGGAGAAAAAAGTATAAAAAGAATTTAAAAAAAAAACCAAAAGAAACACAGCATCTCGTCCCCTTGATCATTACAGGGAATTTTAACCCTCATTAGAACAGTACTAGTCCTCAAGAAGGGTAGCTGCGGCCACCGCAATTACAAGAACCTCCACCCACCCCTGTCCCAGCGCCGCCATACTAAAACACCAAAGTTTCCTTCTACCCTACGTCATTGCTCTATATTAACCCCTGTAGCATCTCATCCCCTACCGGGGCCCGATTCCAGAGGCAAATTGTGGACGTAGCCGAAAAAAAAGCTAACGCACGTATACCAAGGGGGTGGAAAAAAAAAGTTCGGAGACTAAAATAAAACAAAAATCGCCCGCAGTATTACGAATTCTTTGTGGGGTAGTTTTTTTTCTCCCTTTGGACCGTTTCGCAGCTACGATAATTCTTTTGGCTGTTACTATTTTTTTTTTTTTCATATGCCCATAACAACCCCTTTCGCAAAGGGGTTTAATATGTACTGGGGGACAAGTCGAGCATTCGAAACGTCGTAATTCATCCAATCAGTGTTGGGAAGCTGTACACTTGTTCGCGAATATGTTATGGGAATTGAATGGCGAAAAATTTTTTTTTCGCTATTAACCCCCAAAAAAATTCTATGAGGATTCAATTAATTTTTTTTTCGCATACATGATTTTTACGTTTCGACAAAAATTTTCGCCATGATTTACCTGGACCCTTAAAAACAAAAATCGATGACATTTCGATGAAAAATTTCATAGACTTGCCCCTCGTCGTTTTCTTTAACGAGATCTCAGGGGTTGGATTTGTTAATGAGATTTTACGAAAAAGCGTGACAGTCCGTAAGGGGTGCACGATAACCCAAGGACGAAGGGCTCGCTTTATATCACAAGGATGAAGGGTTGCAGCAGCCCGCTTAACGCAGGCAAACGTCTGCCCGAGGGAAATGGCATGGGGGAGCATTTAACCCCTCGTCGTGTCTCTTAAAGGGTTGTGCCGAGATCCGCCACCCCCATCCTTTTCCCATTGATACTTTCTTCGAATCCAACAGTGCGTCACCCCGTAAGTAACGCGAGCTCCGAGCTTGCTTTAAACAACAACCCCCATAAGGGGGTATGAATTTTTTTTTAAATGCCAAAAAAAATAACCCTTCGATACCAACCCTTCCGCAACGCTGGATCTTACGTAATTTTTGCTTTTGCGCAATTATATATATATTTTTTTAATTAAAATAATTATGGGCGATACCGTTGGAATTTTTATTTAAAAACATCCCCTAAGGTATCACGTGCCACGACATACGTATATTTGCCTAATGTGATACGCGCCGTGTATTTGTATTTCAATTGACCAGCACGATGTGAAAAATTGATAAGGGCCCAAATAAAATTAGGGGGGCGAATATTTTAATATAATTGTACTCGTGCGAGACTGTATTTAATAAATATCGTTTCTGCGTGGTTATATCGCATTATTTTCAACCCTCGTTCCAACCCTTTGAAAAATCGTATATAACTTGAAGGACCTATGCAAATTATATCTGAGTTTCTTTGGGTTCCGAGTTCTCTTTTGAATTCCTATTGGGGCGGGGGGGGGGGGGCATTGAAAGCCGTATTGGATTTCGTCAGATAATCATAACAATAATGGGTATTCGAGTTATGCTCTGCCTCAGGTATACCGTGTATAGATATAGCTATACGATGTATAGATATAGTCGCGAGGCATAAGGCAGCGATCAAGGGGTTGGCGGATCGAGGCACCGAATTCTAAAGGGTTAAGGGATGCAAATAAGAAGCCGGCGGTCTGTGGTCCGTAGGGGCGAGAGAAAGTGAGCGAAAGCGAGAGAGAAAAAGAAAAGAGAAAAAAGAATTTTGCCAAAAGGGATGAATATATCTCAGTTCGTCAATGGATTTTTTTTTCTCGTTTTCGTTCTACCTGATTTCTGCCACCAGATGGCCGAGCGTCGCGGACACGTGCGATTTCGACTGTATTCTTCAACCCTTTTAAAAATTTTACAACCCTTCCGGATACCCCGACCCTTTCTTTCACGACGATCATCCCTTAACTCGCGAATATTAACAAACGATAGATCGTTCCTTAAGCTCCATTTGGACACTTGGTTAACTTTTAGGGTGTTTGAGGTAAAAACAATGCACGCGAATGATAATTATATATCCGATCGAGATTATATACTGTCAAGTGCATTTAAATTCGGGAAAAGACAATTTTAGTTATTTATTTTTTATCAAAATTACTTTTAAAAAAATCGTCGAGGGTCGTTATCAAAAAAAAAAATTACTTACGCAACATTTCCGTATAATCGAAGACCAGATCGTTAGGCATGCACAGTGACTTGTGCCAGGATTATACGAATAATTGGTATAAAAAATATACAGGGTGATTCGCAAGTACACACAAGATTCATATTCGAGCGTGGCTCAGGCGAGGAAATGAATTTATTCACCAACATCCCTTAGAATTTTGACTTTGCTCGAACTTGGCTTCAATTAGATTTTTAACCTCTTTGGTCACCTTAATTACAAATCATTCTTCAGATTAATGATCATACCCCAAATCGATAGCTACTCGTGAATCACCCTGTATATATATACACAAGGTGAGAACAAAAAACCAGCCACTCCCAACCAAGGTGATCAGGAGCGACACGCGCCTTGCAGTGCCTGTCGCGTGGCCGAGTCTCTCCTTCTCTTTCTTCTTCCCTTCGACTCTCACCTCCTCTCTCTCTCTCTCTCTCTCTCTTGCTCTTATTCTTCCTCCTCGCTCCAACGTGAGATTTCTCTCTCTGTCTCTTTTCTTCCTTGGCCGAGTCCAGACGCACGTAGGGAGTCCGTGTGTTGTCGGATAGGAACGAGAGAGACGGACGATGTCCTTTGGGCTGGTGATAGAGCGAGAGGGGAACAGATCGAGGAAGGGAGGGCTGGCAGGGGGAGTAGAAAAGAGAGGAAGCATAAAACCGGGATAAGTCGCCACCTGCCACGAAAAGGCAGATGTGCGCTGGTCGCGACGGACGCCGTAAAATTGCCCTCCCGGTTATGGCGAACGCGGCGGGACTCTTCTCTTAACATCATCAATTCATCCCGGAAATCGATTAGACGATATCAGGTATAACGCGTACACGATTTTATTTCCCGTCACGTCGATCGTACCCGTGTCCTTTTCGGGGATCCTTTGGGATTCTGGAATCGATTTTGCATTTTGATGAATTTTTATTGGTATTTTGAATCGTGGCTAGAATATATTTTTTTTATTTTTGGAAGGAAATTCGAGGGGCGGGGGGTGTATATTAGGGATGTAAGACGCGTAAGGGGCATTGCACGTGGTTTCAGAATGTATCCGGAGCGAATTCGTACTTCTTACGGGGTGCTATGGGGAATATGAGAAAACACTGTTGGACCAAGGGAGCAGGAAGAGGAGGGTCCGACCTGAGGCTGTTACCAAGTGAACTTATTAGGGGTGGTGGATCTGGAGGCCCTTGGACAGATGTCGAGGATCTCTTGGGCAAGGGCACCATTGCCTTGGGAGCAGGGGGGCCACGCGCCGTCGTGGTGCTGGGGCCCCGTGCTCCTGTTCCACTGGGTACTACCCCCATGCCGAAATTTACTAGTGGGGATAACCATGGGGTTTTGGACGACTCTTGAGACGATTCTTTAAAGAAGTTCGAGCAATGAACCTTCAAAGTGCCTCCGATCCCATTGTCTTTAGGTACGGTTGTTCCCTCTTTTCTTTGGCTTTTTATTTATTTTTATTTTTGTACCTTATTTTTTTTTTACGTATTGTCGCACGCGGAGGGCATTGATACGGATTGAATTGGAATATTGAAAACGTCTAGGGAACAAATTTTTCGGAAAAATGAAGTGTTTTGGAAAAAAAAATTTTTGGATTTCAAGACTTTTTGGAAATTTTGGAAAAAAAAATTTTTTTCGTTCTTCCGTCGGTATTGCCTCTGTACCGTTTGATGTACTGAAAAAAAAATAACAGGATCGCTAAGGACCGTCGATAATTTTTTTCGATAAAAACCTGCCGAGCCCATCGAACAACCGTATGGTCCCGTTCTTTACCAGCTGACACCACTTCGCCGCTGCACGTGGCCATTTTTTTCTCTTCCATTTTTTTTTTTCCAAAAAGAAGAGAACTTACCTTCGCTTCCCTCTTACCACACGTTCGTTCCTCTTTCCGGCTTCGACTCTTCCGTTCTTTCTTCTCTGTACTCCGTATCCCCGTGCACCTCCTTAATGACTCTGTTTTGATGAATTTCACGACCGGCGCACTCGCGCCACGTCCGATCTTTGCGATAGGTAAGATTAATTGGTATTCTCGACGATTAATCCACGTCGTTCCTGCGAATCTTTTTGGTTCTTGCATCGGAGGGAATTTTTTTTTCTCCAAAATTTACGACAGACGAGTCACGTGACACGGCCGATTAATAATCCCCTTTACATACCGATACTCAAAAATCAAGATAAATTTTTTTTCAACGGGATTGTGCCTTATTTTTTATTTTTACAATTCTCTATATATACATTCCATTTTTTTGGGTCATTTTCGATTATCACTGTCATCCTACCCTCTGTATTTTTTTATACTTTTTTTTTTCCTTCGCCATTAATTTATCCAGGCACACGTGGGGGGCACGTACTCCTCACGTGTCCCAGTTCGAGCTGCAGCCACTCGAGGGTAACGAATGTCCAAGAGAGAAGTGACCATTTGTCGATAGAGCATACACAGAGAATTGGTCCATTTGTCCACGAAATCGTAAACAATCGATGGACAATCAAACCTTAACGATCGGTTCATTGTCCGTACTGACCAATGGTCACTTCAGTTTACGTTTACACGAAAACGCGCACAGTAACAATCTGGGGATTCATCAGGGTAGCCAACTGCGTCCCTATAATCGGTACATCTACGTGCCACCATTATTATTATTCACCACAAAACCAAAAAAAGTTCAGTTTCGCAAAAAAAAAATTGTCAATCACCCAGCATCAGTTTCCCATTCAGGGGACTCCATCGTATCTAAAACCATGAGAAGTTGGTCCTCTGGACAATTGGTGGACACAAAAATTTTTTCATTCAACGACCCTGGCAAAAAAATTATTTTTCGCAATTCAAAAAATTTAATAAAGATTCCCATAAAATTCTCAGCATCCCCGAACGCTTCTACGGCGTTTTGAAATGTTTTATTTTTTAATACCCGCACCGAGCGGAACTGGTGTCTCCGGCCGTCTAAGGGTAGCAACAGCGACTGCCAGCCCCCTCTCCCTCCCTATAGGTATACACGTCTCGCGTACAGACGGACGCGCGGGGGATGAAGAAAAAGAAATGTCGACGTTCCACGTCGAGTAATAAAGTGGGTGGATTTAATGAATGGGATATGTTGTGAGTGGTTCGGTTTAGTATTGTCGATCGAACAATGGCGTCTGGCTCGCACGCCGAGTCGCGGAATAAGGAGGCAGCTGACATTCACTGACTGCCAGAGAAGGCACCTCCGCTTGGCAACAACCACGCACTTACCTACCTCTACTGGGCTGCCCGTATCCCTACCGTGCCTCGTCTTACTCTCTCGAGTATACAGGGTGTCTTCGAAGAGTCCATAATTACGTATGCTCCGTAAAAGCGTTTCGGCTCGAATACCTCGTCGGAGGTATATTTATTTTTTTTTTTAATATCTACGTGGTTCGCTGGATGCACCTATTTTTGAAAATTCATCGATTATTTTTGCCGAGCGTTTAATTTTTTTCCAAAAAAATTTTTTGGAAATTTATCATTTTTAAAAAAAAATTTTTTTTTTTTAAATCTATGGAATTCGGTTTGAGAAACAGGAGCGTGGGGACTTTAAGAACACACAAGTGCCTGGAGCGATTTTTTTGGCCATTCGATACTTGCGGCTCTTTCGCTTTGCCTGGTGTAACCATAATAGGCACGTGGCACTACGCGGGAAATAGGCTTTTCCGCCACCCTTGGGTGTCTTCTTTTTTTTTTTACCATCCTTCTTCTTATTCGTTCTTTCTTTTTTTTTTTCTTTACTGTTTGGCTAGCCCGAGGGCCAGTTTTCTCAATGGAGACCAGACTGAGAAATTCGATAGGGTGAACTAAGGGGCTAACGGATATTTATACATTAACAGATATCCAATCGGGATGAATCCCTTTGTGTATCCAGACGCAGTGTAAATATATGGATACTTTTCTTGGTGCATCCCTTATCTCTTTTTCAATCTCTTCCAAAAAATACAGTTTCTATATACTCGAAGCAATTTGGAATTTTTTATTATTTCCGAAGATCGAGGGTTGTTTTTGAATTTTTGAATTTTCTCCAAAAAAAAAAAAACTTTTCATTATTCAACATTTTGATGGACCCTTTGCCGAGAAGGGGGGATGCTTTGCTGCATACTCGCGTGTGCTCGGCTAAATTCTACGTAGGAGCCGTAATTTAATTCAATGGGAGTGCAAATACATTAGAGCCCCTGACACATCCGAAGTGCATCTGCATGTCGTCGCGGAGTAGTGCAGCTGCATTGGCATCCAGGGAATGTGCATCGGAAATCAATGGGGTCCAACCCGGAATCTATTGACGGTACAGTATCGGAATCGGTACACCTGGGCTTTACCCCATACGCATACCCCATGGACATGTACCCCATATCGACACCTGGATAACACATGCCTGTGGCTTCTCACGTGTGTCCATACATATATATATGTATGCCTATACATATATGCCTTTATCAATCTGAACACTCAACGCACGTGAAACGCACTGAGGTCAGTGTCGACGACGTAACGCGGAATAAAAAAAATTTTCCAAAAATCTTTATAGACTTTTATTGAAAATGCATTAACAAAAAAAAAGTGTGGCGGACGTAATCGTTTTCCTTGGTTATAGAAAATTTTGATCACGCTTAAAAATGTTGTAACGAGTATTTTTGGAAAATTTTCACTGGACCATTAATTGGGAATTTGAGTAGTGTTTTCAAAAATTGTACGAGGACTTTTCAAAATCAGGGTTCCAGTCAGTCACCATGGGGATTTATAATGGGCACATAAATTCCAGTTCACCTGGTTATACATAGCGATGCAACATGCACGAAGGGGGGGCCCTCCCTCAAAGGGACCCCCTTTCCCTCGGCCCTGTAAAAAAATTTTGGTATCCTCTCACCTGGATCATTTTCATCCCGAGGCGAGGGGCTGGCATTTATTCGAGGGATGAGAGGCGGTACTGAATATGGAGGGGGACCGGAATGAAATTTTGCAAAAGGGAAACAAAAAGGGTACAGCGGAGGGGGATGCGGCGGCTACGTGCTTAGGATTGTCCTGGCACCTTTTTCCCATTGTATTATTCAAATAGAAACTTTTGAGGGGGGGGGGGCAGGGATGCATTCCGACACTGGCAGTAAAATTGACCCTTATTTTTCGGACCCCTCCGGTTCCCCGTTTCCATCCCTTCCAGATGTTTTTCTGCATCAATTGGATCCTCCCGTTTGTCGCCCCCCATTGCCCCCTCGCAGACAGCCTGTTGCACGTGGCATTGAATTGAAGGGGGGGGGGGCAAGGGTCCCTTCATTGGGGTCCATAGCTGTACTGAATTTTTTTCAAAATTTTTTTACTTTTTTTGGGCCTTACAAATTTTTGAAAATTATAAAAATTCACTTTTTCCAATTTACTACGTGTGTATTTTTGTATATTCGATATTTGACGAAAATTTTTTTTTTCGTTTCCTTACAGGTAAGTCCACACCGAATCATCCGAAGCATGACTTATCTTCATCAGCGAGAGTAAGTGTGAGCGCAGCTTTGTATCCTCGCGACATTAAAAAGCACGTCCGTATAAATGACTGTGTTAAACGGTACCCTGTCTCTTGGAAAGAATAAATGACTCTGCTTGAGTAATCGAGCCAGGAAGTCGTCATTGAAGTCAATGACTCGAGCCGTGAATTCTAACACGGTGGCAATAGGGACTTGGGATCAGTGTAGAGGCAAGATAAAGAAAGGGAGAAAAAAGAAAAAGAAAATCGCATACAAAACGTCAAAGCAAACAGAAGTCATTATTGACTCGCGTGACACGTGCCAGCCACGTGCCCCACGTAGATACGAGGTATCCTTCTCTTTTGTATTTATCTTGCTCTTTGCATTTTTTTTTCATCGATTTTATTCTTCCTCACTACCAACAGTATAAAGCTATGACTAATAAGCATTCAATGACTCCAGTGAAGAATCATTTATTTTCATGACTTTTAACGTGTAGCAATATATTATTATTTTTCTCAAATTTTTATTATCTCAATTTTTTTTTTTTCTTCACTCACAGCCACTAGCCATTTTTGAATGGATCACTCGTAACGAGATACTCTGATATTTTGGTAATGACTCATCGAACTCGACGATTGAATCGTCACGATTTTATAATGAATTTTGTTTAATTGCTTTTTTGTTTCGTTGTGGCAGCTGCCTTGTAGGTATTACGGCGCAAGCTGCCCAACTGGCCGTATTATAAATAGCTTGCGAGTACGTTACGTGTAATTTTGTTGAATTGATCAAAAAAGCGAAAATGACGATTACCATTAATAAAATTAAAAAATCAAGCGAAATTATAAATATCGCGATTAAAAAAAAAAAATTTATTTAAACGACATCCGACCGACAGTTCGATCCGATAAGAATTTATTATACGTTTCGTTGGCGAATTGCGTAAAGGTACGTTCACATTGGTAATTATTAAGTGTCAATTATCCCGTACCCGCATGCATATTTATCATGCGCTTATAAAGAAAAGAGTGTTATTTCAATTTTCAAAGATCGACTATCTCGATTTCTTTTTGAGATCAATTTTTTTTTTTTCTTTTACATCAGTGCCAGTCATCTCACGTTATGCATGTTAGTCATTATCTTGGTCTTCATCTCGAGTCTCGTATTCATCTTCGTTTGGTTGCGGCAGCTGCGTTTGTCGGCAGTGGACAATTTTTGGTAGTGAAAACAGTGGGTTGGACGAAGATACGAAATAGCGGACAGACGGAGGAGCAAGAGAGAAACAGATAGGACAGTGGGTAGTAAAGGGCAGGAAGGTAGCTAATGAAAAAGGTTAAAAAATAAATTCAAAAAACCGAATGAAAATCAATAAAATTGTCAGTGCATCGATTCGACGAAATCCTCGGGGGAAAGTTGCCAATTAAGGTTACGTCGATTAATTAGGTTGTGTAATTTGTCTTTTACGTATTCGATATACGGGACATCGTGGTGTATTAAGTCTATAGATACTCGGTAGGAAATACGTAAACAAATTGTTTGACGTTTTAAACGTCAAATATTGTTTACCATTGCTCATAAGTGGAAGTGTCGGTTTTGGAATTTTCTTTTTTTTTTTTTTTTCCTTATCACCACCCCACCTCACAGGTTCTCCGATGTCTCATTGTTCTAATTCTCGTTGACTATCGATCGCAATCCGACACGCATTCCTCTTGGCATTTATTTCTTAAGTAACGGGACAATAATCCGGACACCCGATATAAAAGAAAAATCGTGTAGCGTATAAAAACGGGGTTCGGTTGGTATCTTTAAAATTCGTCGTATTCCGCGATAAGGGAGTTGTTATTAATTTTTTGTCTTTTTATTGTACACGAAGATATTTTTTAAAAAAAGTCAATAAAGGTACAGTTATTTTAAAAAGGCACTGGGTTCGGGTTTCATATTTAATTCGTACCGTTGAAAACGTTTAACGGGAAAGCTGGGGTACCATTGCCGCGTGCATTTTATTTAATTCCCCCAAAGGCAGCGACTTTGGAATTTTATCAATGGGATCGAGAAGTGCAAGGTGCATCCCGAAGATGCATCGACGCGATGCCGACCACCTCTGCATTACGTTCTCCCACCTTTTTTATTCTCGATGCGCCTTCTCTTTAAGGCCGGCTAGAGGATATCCCTGGTGCTCTTGGGCCTCCCGGGTCACGTGGCTCAAGAGAAGCAGCCAAGAGAGAACCGAGCCAGGCGTGCGCCTTTCTCGAAGGAAACGATAAATGGTCTCACGTATCCAGCGCCGAGGGAGATCCCTGGCTTCTGATTGGTCGACGGCACGCGTACGCACCTGCCTTGTCGACGAATTTTATTTTTTTCTTTTTCTTTTTAAACTCCTTTAACGCTGCGCCCAGCGCACCCTGCCATCTTCTCTCTTTATCTCGCGTTTCTCTTTATTTTTATTTTTTTTTCTCTTTTCGTTTAAACGTTTTCTTTTTCTTCTCTTGCGCGTTTCGTCCTATGTCCGTACAATGCATTATCTTTACTCGCGAGCCTTGGCACGGGATGTTTTTTTTCATCTTTCGAGATATTTTCATCTCGATCTTGATTGTGGTCCAGGGGTGAATTATCGGTGAGGGATGATGGATAAGTGTCACAAGGTACAACGATGATTTCTTTAAGGAATTTTTGCACTTTTTTCCCAAATTTTCTTGGTACCGCAGTGTCAAGGTGGATCGCGTATCTTCAAAGGATCCTTTTTGCTCTTTGAGCTCCGAACTGTCGATTTTCTTCTCTTCTACCTGCACTTTTTTTTCTCACCTTTTATCCCCTTTTCCGAGACTCCACTGGCTGCGTACCTGCTCCTCATTTAAAGTTACGGAACAGGTCTCAGCTGATTGACAAAAGGACTGGAGTTGCGTGGGACAGCGCGAGCGACGGTCCCACGCAAGGACATTTAAACCGCAAAGGTCCTTTCTGAGGATCCATTGGTTTTCGTTAGACCTGTACATTGCGACTGTCAGCTGAGAAGTCCTGGTCCATTTAAAAGTACGTGCGTAGGCAAGTATGAGGAATTTTTAAAAATTTTCTAAAAATTCCAAAGTACCGTAATTATTTGCAAAATCGATCATCCTGTGAGTAACAGGACGTGGATGATCGAGAATTTTTTTTTTCAAAATTATAAAATTTTTTCCAAAAATATCCAATACCAATCTAACGCCAGTGCAAGGCCAATAGGATTTAGTGGAGTAGAATTTTTAAAAAATATTTTCACATCTACACGTGACTTCTTGTTACCTGTCAAAGGACTCGTGCCCTTTTAAAGGGACTTACTTTTCTTTGGATTCGCACGTGGTCTTCTGTTCCGAACAGCACGGCTTTTCGGTATTCATCTTCGAGAAAATATCTCCTTTGGGTATCTTTGCGGGTATTGTTGGCTTTTTTCTTTTTTCATTCTTACAGCATCCCGCCCTCTTTTCTTACAGCATCTTTCTCTCTCTCTCTTTCTCTCTCGTGACCGGAGACTCTTCGAAAGTGTCACCGTTATACGAAACCATTTAGGAAACCATTAGAAAATGGTCGGAGCCGACCGTTTCCGAATTCCTGCTGTGTCCTTTCGCGCTTTGCAATTTTGCGCAGCACGCAAGGACGGAAGTTCTTTGATAAAATAATCATTGCGCAACCGCAGAAAACGACTTGCGCAATAAATCCTGACGCAGTTATACCGAACGGAGTATAGGCGCGGCTTATGAGGAACCGACCAAATATTTATTCATTCCGAATGATAAAACATACACCGCGTATATCTAACCTGCATCTTGCGCAGCCTCCAATCTACGGTTGGTCCAGGAGTAAAAAAAATTTTTTTATCATTCAAAATTCATACATTTAGAAATCTTACACGTGTATCATTTGGAATTGCGAAACGTGTGTGAATTTATATGCCAGGCAGCAAATACGAAATGGCAAATAAAAATTAACAAATACAAAGCAGCAATGAATTTCATCTGTATAAAATTGTTATCGATCTTCAGACTGCTGGAATTTTTTTAGATAAGCACCAGGGGGATGATGATCTCGGTACGATTTTTGTATAATATTTTTGTATTGAATGATCCAAAAAAAATTTTCAAATTTTAACGACCTTCCAAATTTTTCTTATCTCCATTAACAATGTGGACTTTGATATCTCTTATCGGATTTTGTGAATGAACAGATGTTCACGGGTCGCGTTTGTTACATGCGTGTAAACACGTTAAGGAGGAACCGAACTAGCTGACCGAAGTGGGCGAAGCCGTAAAAAGAACCAGTCGCGTTATACTCGAACGCGAGACTGCAGTAGAACAGAATTGTCAGAAAATTTCAGACAGGTGCTTCTGCGGATAGAGACAAGAATTGAAAAAATAAAGAAAAGAAAAAAAGAAGAAGAAAATTTACTCCGAGTCCAAGGGACTCCCGGTCGTCGTATCTTTGGAAAAATGACAGCCAAAGTCCCTTATACGAAGTTGCGACAGGTGTATTGTACTTTCATTCAAGAAAAACGTGAACACCCAGTATCCACGAATCTTCACTAATTAGCCTTCATCGTCCTTTGCATGTTATTATTTTCCATCCATTTTTTTTTTCTATTTCCACCATTTCTTTTTTTTTCTTATTAAAAAATTTCCATATTTTCAAAGCAACGGTCAGTCAACCCACGTGGCATCTAAACGAAAATAAAGAACCGCAAACCACATGTCTGCCACGTGGCGCTTGTGTCTCTTGGTAAATTATAAGTCTATGCTAATACCCTTATATATGCATCCCCCGGTATATCGTAAACGATCCATCACGAGAGCGTTCCGCAAGTGATCAAAAAGTGTACAACCAATTTTTTTTTAAAAATTCAAAATATTTTTTTTTTCTATTATAATACCATACATTAATTCGTCACTAAAAAATTCACGAGTTACGTATCTGATCATCATATTATATATATATATATATATACACACACACACACACACATCACTTGGCAATCTGATCTATATGCACTCCTATATACCAAGGGTACTTGAGCAGTCTATTTGAGCAATGAGATAATGGCTGGCTTTGTCGCTCCACCAAAAAGCTGATTACGTGATTACATACCCCCCTTAATAAACCCGCTACTGCTGTCTTTATACTCAGTGGCGGCAAAGTTCTCACAGCCAGTCAGCCTAGATAGGCTGATCTACATATGTGCACGCATACGCACATTCAAGTATACATATATATATGTATTACTATGATAAAAATTTAACACAGAAAAGCTGCAGTCGACTCCCGTAATTTATACCCTTGCCCTTTGATTTTGCCGCTTTTACCTCAAAGTACACTTATTTACCCTCCTTTCACTATGCGCCCGTCTCTCTCGCTCTGCCCACACTCGATCTTTCGAGCACTTTCGATCCACTCGAATTTACATATGGATTAGCCATACAGTGGTAATTTCATGGGGCTGCGATTTTTTTTTTTTTCGAAAAATTGCCAAATTCCTTGTGCCGACCCGCATACATGTCGGACATGGGTAACCGGGATGTATAAACGTTCAAACGGTTGTTTCTCGGAGGTTGGCTTAGGAAGATGCATTAAATGCGTTACGATGTGTTATGGGTTTTTATTATGGGTATTATGGCGGGACAGGTGAAGGTTCGGGATGTAACTAAGGCGAGTATCTTTGTCTTCCTTACTTCTTTTTCATCCTCTGTGGGTTAAGGTATGAGGCGGATCGGGGAGGGGACGAGTACGAGACGACGATGACGGCGATGATGATGATGGGGACGAAGTGGAGATAGTTTTCTATGTAGCGATGCCCCTATGCAGCTGTCTGTTTTGTTGGATTTTTTTATTAAAAAAAAAATTTTGTTATCTGCTTTTTAGTCGCCTTCCACACCTATGTGAACCTGACAGTCGAGGTTAAAAATATTTTAATTGTCAAAACGCGATTCCATTGCAGCCCCTTTTCACTTCTTTGTATCACTTTGACTTTCGTTTGTACCTCAAGAGGTACGGAGATCCAGAGGATTTTCAAAATTCGCTAAGAAGTCCGTCAGGTATTTTTGATGGTCGGTGCACATGGTACAGACATTTTTTTTTGAGTTCTCTTTGGGATGAACTGGAAGGCGCGATAGTTGGGGGGGGGGGGGAGGGGGAAATTAAAAATTTTTTTATTGTCCCACATCGAGGTAGAAAATTATTTTTTAAGAGTTGGTAATCACGAGCATAATATTTTAAGTTTGTATTTCTAATTGCTGGTAATTCACGTGGCGTACGACATCGGATCTGTGGATCATCTGGAGTTTCCCCATTTAAATTTTCCAAAAATATCCCAAAAAGGCATCTGCCGTCTGAAATCGTATTTAGACTGGTTTTCCAAAAATAAAGAAAGTCCATACGCCATAATTCTAACATTTCCTTCAACCTTTCGGGAGGGGGCTGCGTCGTAACTTCTGTCTTTCGAACGTTGAAAAAAAAATTTGTCCTCCCATCCACCCTATTTATTTATCTCTCGCGTATCAATGAGCTCGTCGTTCGTCGATGCGATAACGATGAAAAATCTGTTTTACCGACCGGAACGAACGTGCGAAATTTCTTATGGAATTCTCGCGAATTATTGTTATAATTATTTTTTTTTCCTTCAATTAATTTGACTCGTTATCGGAATCGGTGCTCGTTACCTTGAGTTTCTCCATTATCAAAATTAATTGCAATTTCCCAGTAATTTTATTCGCCGCCCGCTGAAATCACGTTTTCAACGGGATACCCGGTGACGCGTTAGGTAATTCAGATTCGTCCAGTGCATATCAAGTGCACGTCAAGTACATATCGAGTACAGGCCAACCAGGGCCGTACCAACGTGGAAACTTACCCGTGTGCGCATGCGCATATCAGCAAGTGTCTGCAGTACATAAGAATGACTTTAATTGAATGATTGTCGTACAATGAGACTCTGAGGTCTCGGCTGGATTTTAGTCTCCGTTCTGTTTCTATGCTGTTCTTCGGTACAAAGATAAAATATATTCATATACGAATGGCCCTCTTGTTCTGTTTGCATTGATAGGATTTGAGTGAGGAATTTTTGAATTTTTTTTGGCTCCTTTTTTTTCATATGGAAAACCACCTGTACGCGCTTTGAAATTTTTAAGGATCCACAGGGCGGTCATGAAATTTCAAATCCTTCTAACAAACCTACTTCAATCCCATAACAATTCCATACGGAGTCGCCGAGCGTATATCCGCTTCCTCGGAAACACCTTCTTATGGGGTTGGCTTATCGCTTTTATTACACGCTATACGTATATGAGAAATTCAGTTCGTGAATCCTTTATGGGATTTCACATGTGGCGAGTGAAAATTTTCAGTGATTGGAGCGACGATATCAGCGGGCGACAAAATATTTGTTGATAATAATTTTTGGAAAATTTTTATTTATTCAATTTTGTCGGTGGATCATACTGGGAATGTTTTAATTGACTTTTTTGTTCTATTTACATCGTCTGCTCCTATCCGAAGGTGGGTGGTTAAAAAATAAATGAGAGAAAAAGATAAGAAAAAAAAAATCAAATTTTCGGTCAATGCCTCTGTCGGACGTGAGGGAAACATGGGTGGGAAGTAAAGTTGAATCGCGAAGGGTGCCAGCCAAGCAGTGTCTCTCAACCGCTGACAAGTAAAAATGTCAAATTTTATTATTAGACAAAAAGTGCTGTAAAAATCAAAATTCAAAAAAACACAAATCATATAAAAAAAAAGTTACACCCCTAGTTTGTACCTTATGGTAAATTTCAATGTAACAACCCATAAATTCAATTTTACATATAAATTTTTTTTCCAAAATTTTCGTCCACTCCCCTCTCACGGGTTGGCAACCGTTTTGAAAAATCCTGTAATAGGAGCCACGACCCGGTACACGTCCAAAATACCCTTGGGAGGAGGGGGGGGGGGGTGAAATTTTTACATTTCTTTTTTTCACCCTCTTTTCCTTAGCCCACCTTTGGGTCTCCTAGAGGGATACGACCCCAACCTGAGGTTACTAACTTCCTTTCGTTCGGTATCCCGTTCATCCCCACCACCCGGTATATACTCCAACCCCTCGGCTTCCATATACCAGAAGAAAAGGGGGGCCACGACACGCGCACGCGCCAGTCTCTCCGACTTCCTGCCATCCGCCTTACTTCCGCTATTTCACATTATATTATATATGCACACGCGCCCCGGCAGCCCCCCCCTCCTCCTCCACCCTCCTATTCCTATACTCAGTGTCCTCCTCTTCCTTTTAGGCTATGTACCCCAACCCCAGAGTCCCCCTTGTGTTCTCTCTGCCTTCGCTAACTCCTACCCGTCCTCTCCCTTAGCTTGTTCTATACTATATATATATATGTATATACCACATGCATCCGCAGTCTCTTAAAAGCTGTACGTGAAATCTGAGAATGCGAATGAATTTTGAATATTTTCAAAATTTCCCGCCAGCATTAATTTCTCCTTGGTACGGAATGGGTCGACTGTATATAATTCTTATTACGGTCCACGTGATTTTACAGTTTACGGACTGCGAATTAGCCAGCCGCGTATCCGTTTCCTCGAAGTCGATTAAACAATTAAATGCTGGTCCAATTAACGTATGCTCGATACGTAATGAAAGGGCCAACCGGAAGTCACGGTATACTTATAACAGTGGAGGACTGTAAAATTTTGTATTTTGTGATGGATTTGTATTAAAAAAAAATTTTTTTTTTACTTGATTCAGTTTTCTTATTTTTTTTTTCTAATTTTCTTTATATTATATTTTTATCTACTGTTTTCTTTCGTCTTGTAATATATATGTATATGTATGTACGTTTACGGTTCTTATTCATTCACGCCCTCGTTCTCGCCATTCCGACGCTTCATTCATATTTCAACCGCACGCATCTTCCTGAAAAATCGTTCCCACTTCACACTTCACGTGCACCTACGACTTCGCTGCATACGCGGTCAATGCACAATTAACAAGCAGAAATCCCTAGGAACAATGCACAGGCGTCTTGGAGATGTCGGCGTGCACTTTGCGTATTAATAACTTCATGCAAATTGCGTTAGACAAGGTTGCATAATATGACGAAATAAGTAGACTTTATTTTTTTGGGGGATTTTTGACAGCCAGTAGTTTTTATTGAAAATAATTTTTTTTTCTTTTTTGAATTTGTTTATTTTTGTCACCCAGGCACTGATTCACGTCATTGTGGCAATTCGCGTTGTCGGTAATAGTAGTTTAGTATTGAATCTCTTCCAGGTAGAGGATGTGGAGTGTTAAAGCGAAAGGAAACCGCGTAGCTACGGTGCCGTGGGCATATTTCCCATAGTCTGAATGCGAGGATCTTAGCCTGCTTCCTATTCTGAAATTGCGAGAGTGCGAGGGAGACGGATTCAATGGATGAGTCAATTGAGTGAGTGTGTGTGTGAGAGAGAGAGAGAGAGAGAGAGAGAGAGAGAGACCGGGTGCGTGAACAGTGCGTGAAAATCGCTCGGCGTGACAAGCCGAGACTTCGGTCTCTTCCTTCCTTGGTCGCCGAGTCCGACGATTCCGCCTTTCTCATTTAAAAAAATTTAGAATACCGATATGTACACTGTGTGTCAGCTGATCGTGAATATTAAATATTGACGTATTAAATAAGTTTACTGGTAAACAAACAACGTGGATTTTTGAAAAACGAAAAATTTGTATGTTCATTTGAATTTTTTTTTGCTAACTCATTTTTTGAGTATGAAAATTTAAAATTTTCGACAGATCGTACATCTCTGCTAGTTTTTTTTTTTTTTTTTTTCCTTACCTGTCAGGCATCCGCGAATCAACAAGTCTAAAACCAGGGTGCGTAATGCGGAACGAATATCGTTAAGCATATAGAGCATCGAGTGCACCAAGAGCATCGAGTGCATCTCGTTGAATCGAACCTGCATTCATTCGAATTGGGGTGTCGGAGGGTTTGAATAATTGAAATGAAAACGGACCAGGCGACACGTGATTTTTGACGTTTCGATATAGCGCGTACAGGTAGATCCCATCTGACACGGTAATATTTTTCCAATAGAAAGAGTAGACAGCGAGGATCGATAAAATTTTTGATAAAAACGCCAATAGATTTTCACCCTCTCGTCCCCTTGCCGGAGAAAAAAGAATTCAATTTTCATCGTCAATTCCACAGAAATTGAAATCCTTGCCGTGACGTGCTGCTAATTTCATTTCATCCCCCTGCAATGAGAATATTCCTTTGGGGGTTGGGAAGAATGGTGGCTGTACTTTTTTTTTCAGAATATCCAATGATTTCGCTGGAAATTGAATCTCATCAATTTTTTAAATTTATTACGGTGAATAAAAAAATTTCCAAAAAAAAATCCACCAGCATATAGGGGTGGTTTGTAAAGTACTTTACTACGTGCTACTGTAACCCGCATTTCTGATAAAGAAAAGGGTGAAAAATTGTATTTGTATGTCTAGAAAATCCAATTAATATAGGTAAACCTATAAAGGTGCCCGCACACCGACCATTGTGGTTAAATAAAAATTTTTCATAAATTATAATAATACGCGGCTCGTCACTCGTGACTTTTCCACGTGATCCTCGTGGCATTCAGAGATGTCCCATGGGACAACAGAGCGATCCCGTGTCCCATGGAAACACGATCTTCTGCCGATCTGCATGATGGACCCCATGGAACGACAGTAGGAACCATATAAAAAGAAGAAGTACATTCTTAGATGGAAACCATGCTGGTAGTAAATTAATTCAAGTATATCTTTAAAAGGAGGGGGGGTGGGGGGGGCTACTTAATCACATAAAATTTCTACCCTGCAAAACATATATATTATATTACAAAATTAATGTGTAAGTATATAAGATTACAGTGTAGATTAAAAATCGAAAAATTACCTTGATAGAAATTGAGTCCTCGATTAAACGACCAAACGGGCAATTTCATTATAATTTGCACGCGAATAGACAATGGTAATAAAAATTTCAATTTTCTGTATGCTTAAATGTAAAAAAAATCGTTTCTAAGTGAAATCACAAAATATTTTCAACATTACCCGTATCGATCGCGAAATTAAGTTCACTCAATTGTCATACTTACGTTCCGCTATCGTACATGATCGATATAGCGATAGACGTACAGTAGAGTTACCTACATTACCATCAGAGTCTTTTACTATAATACAATAAGATACTATACCAAAGTATTGTATATCATAAAACTATATTCTACTCCCCTATAAGACAGTATAGCCCCGACATAGCCAGGCAAATACTGAACATCGAAGCCCGGTGCGCCCAGGTAAGGGCAGCTGTCCACCAGGTGCCCAATCCCCACTCCAACCAATTTATGTTTAATCGAAGTGGGGTAAGCTCGTACCTGATTGGCCAGTGGCTCGCGCGCCGAACGGCGATACCCTGGCGCTCCAGCTCGAGAATCGTCAGTCGGCCACGAGAGCTCCTAGAGTGAGGATCTCGTTCGGATATACTAGGGAGTTTTCATCCCCCCCGTCCCTCCCCATCCCCAGGACACGCGGACTCGTCCGCCGGTTTAGGGTCGTCAGGGAATCAAGAATATCGTTGTGTGCGTTTTTAGTCGGTTTACTCCAAAACTCAAAAATCATCCCTCCTACCCCCATACGATTCATAACGTGGGAATTTTAATATATTTATCATTATTATACATCATACCTCGATCCCACGTCTCCACTGTCTCTATCCAAATCGAATCCCCTCTTTTTCTTTCCTTGAGACTGTTTAGTAATTATCGAAGAGAAGTAAGGAGAGGGGGAAAGAAAAAAGAAAAGAACGTCTTCTAGTCTACCTTTCGTCGAGTGTGTGTGATACATTTATAGACATATGTATATATATATTGTATGCGTATATATACACTGTGACTGAGAAATACGGTGAATAACTTAACGTCCAGATATTAACGGATGATAAGGTCAAGATAAAGAAAAGATTATTATTATTATTTCGCAACTGTGCCGTAATCGCGTCGTAAAGGGATTATTTGTCTGGTACGATTGACATAAACGCGCAAGGGACGTTAACGTTACATTTATGGGGGTGTCCGGAGAGTGCGCTGTCAGAGGTGCCGGCAGCAAAAGCCACCCCTGTCACTGCTGCAGTCACGCTGCCATCGCCGGTACCAGTGTCCCACCACCCAGTCATCATCATCATCATCACCATCATCATCACAATCATCAGAATCATCATCAGAAGCCCGTCAGCGAGCCACCGGCCGACACGACGATATTGGCACCTCTGCGCAGCAAGATGAAAGTGCTCAAGAAGCTCAAGCGCAAAATGGGATTAGGTGAGCACAGCCACGCCTGACCTATAATACACATATATGTATATATTATTGTTGTTGTTATTATTATTATTAACGGCGATCGGCGAAATTGAGAATTTTTGAAAAAAAAAAAATGGAAATTTAAAAGAAATTTTCGAATTTCAATTCAACCCTTAAATTATTGAACGAGGACCGTGACGTATTTTCCGTTGGAAAGTAGAACAGTGATAAGCGGTACTGATAGTAAGAGGGGTGGTCTAGTTTGAAAATGATTATTTTTTTTTTTTTTTACCAACCCTCGTACTTTTACCAGTGCTCGTAACGGGGTGGCGATGGGGTGGTTATTCGGGAAACAATGCGCGCTGAGCTTTAAGCGAACTAGAAAAAAAATAGGTTTGTCAAAAAAGAAAAGAGGAAATTTCGGGACGAGCGAAATTTTTTGAAAGCTCATCGTATCGTGCTTTTTTCTCCTGGCTCTGACCGACTTTCGTTTTAGGGGATGATTTATATCACGAGCGGAGTCTGCCAGGGTGTACGTATCGCTCTCGTGCTTTTCCGGCAGCGGGAACGTTGCTTGGATTTTTTTTTTTTCTTTATCTTCCAGACCATCCCCCTTCCTCCCATCGACTCCTTTTCTCGCTGTCTTTCTCTTCCTCGGTTGTTTCTCTGCCTCTTCGCCATTTTTTTTCTGACTCTTTTCCACTTTTTTTTTTTCGGTTCACCCCATCCTCGGCCATTGTGCCTCGACGCTTCCGCAAAGTAGAGAAGCTCTACTCCTGCGTGCTTGTGTCTTTTTTTTTCTTTTATTTCTTTTTCGCCTCTCTCTCTCTCTCTTGTCTTTTGTCCTGGGCTTTTGTCTTCGTATCTAGACCGATCTCCAATCCTCCCTCGCGCCCCACTTCTCTTGGTCTTCCAAGGGCTGTTTTTACCCGTGGATACTATTGCCCACGGGGCTTTCGATCATTCGCTATGTGTGTACTTGTTTTTTTTTTCTCTTTAATTTCTGGTATCATATTCCTTGTCGAGAATTATTAGAGGTCGAGTTTCTCCTTACTTGCATTTTTTCTTTTTTATTTTCTCGTGCTCCACGGGGAATACTGCGCGAATTCCGAATTGCGAATACGAGTCACGAAAGTACCTGTCACTGTCGAGTGACTCATTCGCGATGCCAGTCCCAAGTTTTGGGAGAAAAAGCGACGAGAAACAATTTGGCTGGTTGGTTTTCGGGAAAAATGAGTGAATAAAAATTTTTCAAATTTTCGAGTAGCGTGATAAAAATTTGTAAACATGTATTTATTTAGTTTTTTTTCTTATCAGTTCCAATCGTACCCTCGTAAATATGCGTGTAATAAATAAATCAGATTGAAGGACAGTGACGTAACTACGGGAAAGATCGTATCGATTGAACTATAAGCAATCGCCTTGTATACAGCGTCGATCGTCAAGAGTGATCATACGCCGGAAATTTGAAATCCTAATTTTGATAAATGATTCCATCCGGTTATCAGTATCATTGCTAATAGTCATTAATCGAGATCAAAGATATTTTTTTTTGGAGAACGTTTGGATTCGATGTTTTTGATAGTTACGAACGGTGGGATAAATCATTCGGATTTTTGGTGAACGAGGGGAAAAGGAGGGGAGGGTCGGCAGAGATCATTGGTCAAGGGTGGGGGTGAAGCAATAAGGGGTCGTAGGGGGGAGAATAAATAAATGCCTGAATAAATTGACGGGATTTAATTTTCTTTGAAATCCCATTATCATTACCACGTCGTACTGTATAAAGAGATTTTTTTTTTCGAAATTCTCTTAAAGATCTCAAACGCGATTCACCTCTAGTAAAAGAGCGACCCCCCCCCCCCCCGCCGCCCCCCAAGAGTTCACTGAAAGTTTTACCGACAGGAAACGCGATCGGTACGATGAACCTTCGATTCGGTCGCAGGGCCGCAGCTAAAAAAAATTTTTTTTATTTTTCTCTTAAAAGTAATTTCGAGCACACTGTATGCATGTGGAGGAGTGAGAGGAGGGGGGTTATAGGGTCAGTGAAGATGAGGAGGGAGAAACAAAATGGCGAACGGATACTAATTTTACACAGATTTTCTTCGGCTTCTCTTATCTCTTGCCCAACGGTTTTTTCGTCACGGGAGTCTGGCTGGACCAACGCGAAGATCTCTCGGTCCGCCGCTTCTTGACGGCATCGGTTTTATCGTTTCGCTTTGCGGGAGAGTCTAGTGTTATTATTGTCAAGCTCAAAAAATCGTCGCTAGGGGGTATGTAGGATATTTTGTAAAATTTCAGTATTTTGACTTTTTACATAAAACAATCACCTGTCCGTAAGCAGCCATAAGTAAAATGAACCCTGTATAGATAAGATTAAAAACAAAAAAACGAAAAAATTCACTTAACAAAAATAAACTAGTGCTATTATAGAGGAAAAGAAACTTTTTTTGGAAAATTTTTAAAATATCAAAATCAAATTCCAATCTCTATTTTTACATGACTGGGTCTATTTCGAAGTATAGAAATTAAGGAAGGTCCCTTTTAGAACAGCTGTTTGACCTGACTGACTTTCTGTCTCTTTCTTTTTTTTTTCATACTCTTCTTCGAAATACAGATTCGTGAAACAGCTGACGAACCATCGAGGTCGTCTTTAAATCCCGAAGCCCCCTTACGCTTTATATATATATATATATATATATCTATACCTGAGTTTACCTGACGTCAGTGGTGCTCAATGCTCCGGGTATTGAATTTTTTGTAACCGTACACATTTCGAAAAGAAAAAAAAAAAGAAAACTGAATGCCTCAGGCAAACAGCTGACGAATCCCCTCGTCTTTAAACTTGCTTTGTGTTCGTTGAATCCGTTGCCCTTATACCCGGTGTACGTACAGTGGCTCTCATTTCACATCGAACCAGCTCAACTTATCCACATCGATTTTCTTACGGTGGGCGAGATGAATGGAAACCGTTAAGGAAGGATGCTGGATCCTTATGGATAAAAATCAGTACAAAGGACCGGCTTCGGGACACGTGCGTGAAATCCTTGCAGAAAATCCTTACCCGCTGGGTAACGTGTATTTTTCTGAAAGAAATTTTTTTGAGAAGCTCCCCCCTCCCGCTTCTGGGCTACTGTCGATCCCTTATGAAAAATTGCATCTCGTCCTGGACACGTTACGCCAGGACGTCACCACGTGCGATTCATGATAAAATCTCAAAATTTCATACACCCGAACACCCCATAGTGGATTTTTGCTGTTTTTGTAATTTCAAAAAAAAGGGGGTCACTTCGAACCAAGACAAAATTCACGTCGTCTAAATTTCTCTTGCTTACACTTACTCTCTTGTACCCTTCTCTTTATCTTTATCTCTCCTCTCTTCGTTCTGTCCCACGATTTTCTCTTTTTGCACTGTGAATCATCCGCCGCAGTGGTTCTCAAACGCGTGCACCCAACTGATTGGTCGAGTAATGTTTTTTTTTCGTAATTTAGCCTAAAAAATTTTTCCAAAAAATTAAAGTCTAATAAGTTAGTGGAGTGGATTTTTTTGATTTTTAAAACTCACCAACCCCTGACTCATCCTTGCTCATTTTTACTCCATTCACTCGTCTGCCACACGTCTTACCAGAAACAAAGTCCAAACGTCCTGGGTAACCCGGTACGTAATTTGAGGTTAGCCTGGAATTATCTTTTTGAGGGCAGCGATCGAGACTATCACTGACCATCCCTACGCATCGTGGGGATAATATTTTTTCGTGGTTGGCAATGGCTGCCTGACGTCACAATGTTGAAGTAACCTGCTTTGTTCCCACAACGATTCTCAAACCGGTTTCTCCGTGTTCCGGTATTGGCTCTATCAGCTGTTGAATTGAATGAACGAACCAGTATTAAATCTTGGTCCTCTGGACTATATATATCCTATATATAGGTATATCAATAGATGGGATGATTCCACGATGTATACAGATATACAGCCACGTGCGTTGCACGAGACACAAAGCTTATTATTATTATTTTTTGTTCCCCTGTCATTTGTAATTTTATTGAATTCTAATCACTTATCGCGCGCGATAAATAATGTTTTTTTTTAACAAACCTTGCTTCAGCATTAACCGTGAAGATTGTCTTGTGTCCTTATCTCTTATCAGTACGGTAAATTGCCATGCTCGTTAAACTCGACGAAACGCATCCTGACGGAGATGAAAGGAATAATTTGTCTTTATTTTCTAAATATTTAAAATATATTTTTTTTTCTTATATCACGAGCTTCCACGAACTTTTTCGACGCTTCCTGCGATATCCAATCGGGAACGGAAGTGGGCACGAATCTCGAGCGGAAGTTGATATTCGAGAACGAGAGGCGTACCTGAATTCGATCGTTTCCTGCACGGAATAAAGATACCTGCGGTTTCCTAAAAAAAATTTTTTTAAATTAATATTTAAAAAAGTGTCTTTTATTTATTTTTTTTTTTCATACCATTTAACGATTGCGGACCGTAAGCTACGTAGTGTACTTCCGTTTTTTGTTTTCGAGCCGACCTGAATAATATGCAATTAGCAATGCGCGGAGGTGTAACGGGTAGAGGATGTTTGCCTGGGTTGGAACGAAAGGAAGGAAAGAGAGAAGGAGAGCCAAGGAAACGGGAGAGAGAGAGAGAGAGAGAGAGTAAAAAATAAAATGCTGGCATCGTCCACCTCAAAATGAATGTTAAAATAGTCACGGAGGAAACAAGGTGGCTGAACAAGAGCAAAGGGCTCAGGAAACGAATGCACGTGCGCATGCGCGCAGCGGGAGAAACCGGAAACGCGGACGGATTTAGCGTATGGCAGAGGAGTAGAAAAAAAAGTCCTATAACGTTGGGCGCTTACGCGTGCATCATCGTCCTACCCGAGAGGCCCGCATAGAAAGTGCATCGTGCGTGCATCGCATACGTCCCTGGTAATGCAATGCACGTGCCCGATGCGTTTTAGTGCTCTTGGTGTCATAACAAACTATAAATAACACACTGAATGCATGTGGATGCTCAAAGTGTATAGCTGTGCTTGGTAATTTTGGATGTATCGAGAGAATATTTATTTTGAGGGGGGGGGGGGGAGGGGGAATTAAAATTATGCACCGAGAAAAATACGTGCACCGAGTGCAGCGCAGGGATGCACTTCAGTGGGAGCGCAGGTCAAGATCGAGCTCCTTTACGTACAGTCTGTATTAGAGATATTTAAGATGCGTTTTGGTATATCTTTTTTTTTTTAAAAAAAACTTTGAGCCTGGATAACATCTGTCGACAGTTCGAGTTCCTTGCTGGCTTGGAAACTAAAAGTGGAACAGCGGGGTGGAATATTCTTGCTAAGGGTGGTTTGAGGGGGGGGGGGGGGTTGAACTGAGTGACGGATAATGAAAAGTTTTTTTTTTTTACTTTATTTATCATTCTCGTATTTTTCATAATAAAAAAACATGTTCGTGATGACTTATGGATTTTTGGAAATTTTTGCTTGGAATTTTGGATTCTTTTTAGAATCTTAGTCACTCGCACGCGTTTTATTTAATTCGGAGTCTGTTGGGTTACTAAAGATCATTGAAGACGTTTGAGGTTTTGGGTAATTCGATGAATTTTTCGAAATTTCGAAAATTCTTAAGAATTCTGCCGACAAGTATTTTTATTGAAATTTTTATTTTTAGGGGTAGTTTGTTTTTTAAGTCTCATGAGTCACTCCTTTGGATGATGCTGGGTCGACTGTCGGTTTTAGGGTGGGTGGTGGGTAAGTGCATGGGGAGCCAAGTAAAACTGCCGTACGGTCAACTATTGTGGTTTGTAGAGTGACTTTTTAAGGGATGCCAACCCCCGTACGATAGTGCACAACATGTTGCTCATGGGAATTGGTTCGGCCCTCTTAAATTGGAGACTCCTAATGGAACAAATGTTCGAGTTTCGTACAAATGTTGTTCTTTTGAAATGCACGTAAATTAATGAAAAATCGAAAAGTGTCATTCTTCGTGATATTTATTTTTTTCAATTTACTTCTTTTTTTTTTGTCACGTTTTTCCTCTCCGTAAAATAACAACAGTCATTCCCCGTTGTCATTACTCGGGGAAAACCGACCTCGCAGTCGCAAGCGGAAATCCTAAGTACATAACTCGATAGTAACAATTTATCGTGCACCTTAAAGGTCGTCCCACACGCAATTTACGCCGAGGCGCCATTCAGCGCGTTCATTGGCAGAGTCAATGACTGAAAGGAGGCTGGTGATGATTTAATTGTCACGTGTCAAAAGGCCAATGAGACGTAGACGTGACTCGATTATCAGTGGTTATCTTGAAACAGACGTATTTATCGATTAAGGGGAACAAATAAAGAATAATGTCGAGGGAATGAAAAAAAATTTTGAAAATTACCATGAGTTTGAAAATGAAAAAAAAAAATAGTGGTGAAGATAAAGAAAATATTTTTTTTTTGTTTTATAAAACAGTTGAGAACCTTCGTGAACTCTTGACCTGCTCACACTGTGAAAGTATAACTTGGGCACTTGGTGGACACTCGCGCGTAATGAGAGTAACAAGACATTGCAAGGAGAGTTTGTCGGTGTAAAAGGACTTTAACCCTGTCAGACTAATTAATGGTGTTTATTTGGTAAAATTTATTTTTTATTTTTTTCCCCCACTTCGTAAAAAGTGATTTTATGGAAATTAACTTTTCTTTTTTGTAACTCATGCTCTTTATTTTTGGCTCGCCGAACAGGACGTTGAACATTCATGGCTTCCCATTATACGCCGATCCCTTCCTTCCGTTCGTCTCTACTCCCATATCCCCAGGATACACCATAGTAAAAAGAGAATGGAAAAAAAAAGGTAAAAGATTCATGGTGCTTCACCGTAGGGGGAAGTCTGTGGGAATTTGATTTTGACATTCCCACAAAAGCGCAAGGTGCCCACCCTCTCCCCATAAGGAGAGGGTGATACGTGAAAATTGTAATGTTAGTAAAAGTTTTTTTCCACCATGAAAATAAAATTAATAAAAATAAAAATATATAATCGGCACCATAAGTGTTCGATCAAACCAATAATCACAATCGACCCCCATAAGAATAATCAAATCCGCCTGTCTCTACACCGCGATCGTTAAAATTTATACTATACATACACGTGTTGTTATTTTACAAAAATTTATATGAAAATTGTCCAAAATTTAAATTTGATAACAGATAATTTCTCCGATATTTCCGAAATAAAGTAAACCCCCGTCTGGCGTATTCAGGCTGCCACCACTGGGCGGCGTCGCTGCACAAACCAGACTCATATATAGCTATAGAATTTACCTGCATACGACAGACTACAGAGTAGGGGGGGGGGTGGAAGGGTTATGGGGGTGTTAGTAAGCCAGGGTTCGGGGGGGTCGGGGGTCGTGGGAGGCATATCGTTATCAACTCCCTGACAACAGGCAGTCTGGTGTGCCGGCAGTAGAGGATCGATAGAGCTTGTATAGCAATATCAACCCTGAACCCCCATGGGTTTCTGTACCTATCTGGCCCGGGGGTTCGCCATGTAAATCCCATAGAAAACTTATGGAAACGGTTGGGTTACGTACCGAGGCGTTAATTCGTACAGCCCCCGGATACACATACAAGTACAAGGGGTGGTTTCGGATTGACATTAGGTTTTATGGTTTTTCATGGGAATTCGGTCTGCTTAATATTCCTGAAAATTTTCCCCTTGCTTTGTTGCATGTATCGCCATGGGGGCTGAATATGTCCATATGAGCCATCGATCAAGGGTGGGGGTGTATTTGGCTAATTTTCCTATAAATTTTTCTCGCCCAAAATCCCCATAAAGAATGACCCCGTGCACTGGCCTGACTCTATGGACAAATTTGCATTGAAATTTGATGGATGTCGCACAGACCCCTCGTGCCATTGTACCTATGATATAATTATGGGAATTATGCAATTTCTATAAAGCGACTTTAAACTCTCTATTAGGTCGTTCATTGTCCCCAGTGGGTATCTATGGGACTTTTGCCCTGTTCATGTCAAACGGCCTATTGGGCTTACTTTGTGCTTCTATTTACACGGGTTATATAGTATAAGGTCGATATTACTTATACCGGGTGTACATAAATGAGCGCGATCGACAGTAGGAAAGACTAGAGCAAATATAGACTGAGGAAGTGTTACAATCTTTGCTCTCGTCGTCACTTTATTCAAGTGCAAGCAGATGCGCCCTTAATAACGTAATGCGAGCAGTGACGTATCGCGAGATAAGAGGCCCTGAGAGTGGGACTTTTTTTTTTAGTTTCATATCGCCCCAGATAAACATACCTGTAAACAAAAGTGGAGTATCGGGGAGTAAAATTGTTGTAATTTTTTTTTTCAAATTTCATTTGATTTTGGGTTACTTCAAATCTATGAAGTACGTATAAAAAAATGGAGGCTTTTTCGTAAATACCCTTTTTCTGGTACAGCCGTATGGACTGTGGAGGAGAATCTGGATTTGAGCGATAAAATCAAATTTGATAGTCTTATGGAATTTTTTTAATGATTTTGAAAATTTAACGTTGCTTGTTTTTTTCTTATCCAACTGGGCCCTACGCCATTGGGTAAGGCCCGGTGCTGGCTTCCTAAGGCCAGGTGGCAAGCAACCGTTGCTCGTTGCTTTCTGCTGGCATCCCTCGTCTGTAGCTGCCACTATGCTGCTGCTTTCTGGCTCGTTCGCAGCTGCTTCTTTCTCTTCCGTTTTGCGTCACGGCGCATGGCGTCGCGTACTCTCCCCTCGTATGGGAATTTCACTTGAAGCGCCCCGTGTCTTTGCCGCGAGACGAAAAGTAAAATATGACTGTAATGAAAGAAATGTTATTTTTCAAAAAAAAAATTCAACGCACATGACTTTCTGTCAGTGGTGCCATTTTCAGATTCTCTAATCACTGTTTCTTAACACTTTCTCTTATCTCAATATACATACGTATATTGACTGTCCATTATATATGGAAGCTATGCGAATTTTTGTAAGTGGATTTTATTTGTAAAAAAAATTTATTAAAACTAGCATAAAGGTCAAAGTGCACGCTGACTTCATCTCAGGCGGCGAAGGTCCTATGGAATTTTGTGGTGTTCCAGGAATATTTCAGAGTCTTGTTTCTAGGAAAAAGAAAGAGTGTCTCAATGATCAGCCAAGGCTAACAAGCTGAAAGAACAAGGAAACAAATTTTGAGCGAGCATTGCGCAAGCGCACGAAGCACAGGCGAAGTTTTCTGTATGACGTCACGTTGAATTTTCCTCTGATTTCGCACGCACCACCAGAGATAAGGTCGAGTTAGAGATAATACGTAATCGAACGCCAAAGAAATTACGAGTTCTTTCTTTTTTTTTTTTCATTTGAGTCCCAAACGTATTTTTAATATCTGATCCATAGACAAAAAAAGAGATCAAGATCGATCAGATTTGGGACTTACATATACAGATCGAACGAATAGTTGATACTCATATGTCACTTATGCTTAATACACGTATATTAATATTACGTGTTACGTGACGTCAGAAGTGCCTCATAGTCGAACAATAGGGAAGAACGGGGGCCTGTATTGGGACCCCTTTAGACTTCTGCCCCACCCGAGGCCCCGCCCTTATTTCTCCACCCGTCCCTCGTCTGGGCCCCACACGCATGCACAACGGCAGCTGGGGGGACTTTGCTTCAGTCGTTACTCAGCCCTGGCGCGAGCCACATATACGTAATTCTTGTGTTTAACTAGCTCTGCGCGTCTCTTGAATTGTCTTTCTTTTTCCAAAATGTTATTTATCTTGAAAATCATATTCACTTTTCTTTGGCTTCCACACGGCGAGGACTTGGATAGAATATAATGTGAGGGACAATTGGTGATTTTTTTTTGGGACTTGCTTACCTCCTCCCAATACCCATTTCATCCCCTTCTCCCTGCTTCCCTCCCCTAGCCCCTTCTGCCATTGTCCTATCGCTCGTCTCGATCGGCCACCCTGAGACCTTGAGAGCTCCATCTGGAGAATTTTTTTTCTTCCTTTGACAAGGGGTGGGAAAAATTTTGAAATTAATATCTTTTGAGATTTTATTGTACGAAAAAATTTGTCTAGTCCTTTCATAGTCCCTATATGCATATAACAGTACCTGGATATCGTATATAAATTTATTCATATATTATATATATATATATTTTCAAAATCATCGCTTTATCAATTTTGACATTATTTTCGAAAATTCGTATTCGGGGTCTCTTTCTTGAATTTAATGAATATATATTGCACTCTTGCCGGGGCTGGCACGTAGTTTATTGAATCTTTAAGTGTCGACTTTAAGTAACCATGTCACTGCCCTGTTATCGTCCGCGAAGGCCACTGACGGTTGGCAGAGCCACGAGGGTGGCTCGACTGCGACTTTCCGGAAATGGCTTTTTGGGTAAGTGAGATGAATTTGAGCAAGATTAATAAAAAGCAATAAAAAGACTGTCGATCGGTACAGTCCGATCGAGCAATAAGTATACATATATACATATATCGTGTGAAAAAAAAATCCCTTTACTCTCGCTCGATTAAAGAAATCGCCAAAGCGGTTGAAATCGGCTTGAGACCAACCCCTAAATGATTTCTCAACCCCTATTAAAACTATTTATCAGAGACCTACACAGGATCGCCCACGTAGTACTCGTGTAGTTTATCAAAATCAGCCCCCCTTGCTTGGTCAGGGTTAGGTTAGCTATATGGGGTAGTGATATCGTTGGCAACCCTCGTAGGAATATGCATCCCCATTAGACTGGCCGCAGGTCCTTCAATTTTGGAAACCACCCCCGCAAAGGACCATGCGAACAGCCAGATGCGCTTATATACACTCGCATATGTGTATCGTAACGCTGACTACATATAGGGACGCCCTTAAAGAGCCACCCCCGAGTAACCGAGTCGCGGTCGACTTGAGGGGATTAAAAGTGTAGCGACCACCACCACCACCACCACCCTCTATTGGTAACTTCGTTAATCCGATTGTTCGCCGCGCATCGCCCAATGGGAATATGCACTTGTCGCTCTGGGACGCCGACGTCCATTGTGGACGCTGGCTTTGGCCGTTATTTTCTTGGGGGGGCCTAGTCGCTCGCGACGTACGAAAAGCAGAAGCGAAAATCCCTTTGACGAGTTCACTGAAAAATATTTCAATCGGCTTAGAGGCATTAACCCGTCGCAGAGAGGAGAGGAAGAGAATTTTAAAAAAAAATTATCATTCTCTCGAAATTACGTTATCAGGCTTGTCTTACCGTTATAGATCGATATGGGAAGGTCCAAGGTTCGCACTGGTCAAGGTCGTCCCTTATCATTATATGAGTATGCTTCTATAAGAATTTTTTAGTATCGTACGAGATTACCTTAGATCAGCGCAAGTCCCTCGAATTCACGTGAAACATTATCTACCTGACATTGGCGCGGAAGAGTTTTCAATATCGCGTGCGATACCGTGCGCTGATGATAACACTGATATAATACACAGTATATACAGATACAAGATTGGCCGTTTGAACGAGAATGCTGTATGTTCTCAAAGCGAGGATTAATGACAAGATCCCCCACCCCCCTCTATCAGGTACCGAGCGTGTCGTTAATTCGCAAAAGGCTCATCGGGGGTCTCCGTTCTGTTATTATTTTAGTACGCTTAGAGCGGCGCTGGCATATCCGATGCCTTACATAACCTAGATTAGAAGTCACGTTGAGGAGCAACAAGAGGGTACGTACCTGCTTTTGAGTGAGGACGATGCGTGAGTCAGACAAGGAGAGAGATAGAGATAGGTAGGAAGGAGAGTGATGTTGGATTGAGAGAGAGAGAGAGAGAGATATAGAAGGATGAAGGAAAAGAGAAGGTAGAATAAAGTGAGTCTCCTCGTACCTTCTAGGCATAGCCAGGACTACTAAGCCACCACAGCCTTCCTACGGAGGTATCGTTATAGCTGCTGTGCTTACTGCGCTGAGCAGAAGAGAGCAGAGATCACGGGATCGGGCGTGGGAACAAGGAGGCCCCTCCTGCACGGAATACTCCCCAGAACACAGAAAATTACACGAACTTCCGTACAACGGCTTCTTCTCTACCGTAGAGTTCGAGTCTGTGCGTCGGGTAACCCGCCGCCATCGCGTGCTCGACGTTTTATTTATACCTGGACACGTGTTTCCTATGCAGAGGAGAAAATCTCTTTAGTCAATAAATTTGAATCGCGAACAGTCGTCATTTATCAGGGACAGTTGTAACCGTCCGACTGACTGTTGTCCTTTGTTCGTTTTTCTTTTTCGACTTATCCGACGGCTTCTCACGTGCAAACTACTTTACCGGTAGGATGTTTTGACTAGCGCCAACTAAGCTTGTTATTTCATATCGACAGTCTTCGAAAACATTTTGCCTGTCGTGTATCCTCGTGTCGAGAGCCAGGGAATTACAAGTCCAACGAGAAAAGTCGACTGAGCGTCGTACGCGGGTTCTAGAAGCTTCGAGAAAATTCAGTACGTAAGGACACCAGGGGGGGGGGGGGGATTATACGTAAATGGCAGACAGCTTCCTCGATAAGTGTGTCACGAGTTTCCCACGAGGTGTTACGAACCTTTCCGAGTCCCGAGTACGAAGAGTGCGAACGGCAGCAACAAGCGATTACTATTTTATCAGGTTATTCCCGTGATTTTTGGATTAAACTGTTCGCGCGTGATCGACGTGCAACTGTGTGGATTCAGAACGGGAAAAAATATTCGAAAGTCGTCGAAGTTGAGTGCTTTTTTTTTTTTGGCTGTTACAAATATTTTTACAGACAATTTTGACAATCGTCACGAGGTGCGACGAGTTACTTTCGTAAGTGGCGTTTTTGATGTCTCAGAATTAGTCAAGTCATTAATACACGCTCCATTACTTCTAGTGGGGCACTTGCGAGAGGGGGGCCGGGGGGGCCGGGGGGGGGGGCCAAAAGAAAAGTCTCGAGGTCGATCTCCCGATCTGGACTGACTGAGCTCGAATTCTCTACGAACAAAGAGGCACGAGCTCCGCTCAGGTTCACGACGCCGATTCGAATGTACTTAAAGGCGCGTCCATGTTTCCCTATGTAATCGTTGCGTGTCGCTGTCTTTGCCGCTATTTGAGTAGGTTCCTTATTGTTACTTTCGTTATTATTTTCCGTACTCTTTTTTTTTTAAATTCTGCTCGATCGTTCAATCTAATCCACGGTCTTGCATTCGTATCGAATGCCGAATGCATTTATATCGAATGTCACAAAAAATTTACGCTGTTTACAATGAATTTCTTGCTCAGCGTTGCGTCGTTTTTCCTCGTTAAATTGCGAAGTGACAAGAAATTTTTTTTTTTTAGTTTCTTATATTGCCAATGTCCCGACTGTTTTTCTTTGTCACGTGGACCCGTACGAGGTTTTTTTTTTATTATTTCTTACGTAGGTAACGGCCCTAGTGTTTTTCAGGTTAGATTTCGTGGCAATATGGCGGCCGCTAATGGCTGCACAAAACTCCATTGGATGGAGACACGAAATGGGATAAGGAAACCATAGACAGTGTGGCTACGCAATAGAATGTTTTTGTTACTGGAAAGTGTGTTTTGCTGAAACGATACTTTGGTGGGGGAGGGGGGGGGGGGGCAGGGAGGGATTTTCGTCTATTTTACTTGTTTATCTTTTCTGGGGAATTTATTAATTTTTTCTTCTTTTTCTTTTCAATGATTTTGTACCAACTTTTTTCACGTATTGCGATTACTTGACTCGTTTGCTTTCGTCACGTAATCGTGCCTGTCCTTTGTTTACTGTGACGTCACGGACACGTGACCCTCAATAAAGTGAGCTACACAGTATCCATCTGTAATACTGTTTTTTTTTTACTGCGAATTGCGATCACGTAAGCGTATCGTAATATGTGACATTAAATGGTGCGGATACGTAGAACATAATATCGCATGATTGTTAGAAAATTTGTTGAACTATGAAATCAATGGTAAATCGATCAGACACTCCAGGCACTATCGATCGATCGATTCTCCATCGATCAGTTGGTAATCGATCGATCGATCGGATCTTTCTAGAAAAAAAAAGACAAACGAGCAAAACGGTACAGGTTGAAGCAGAAGGAAAATGGTTGGGAAAAAAATCGGGCAAGCAAAAAACCGAAAGGACATCCGTGATAATCAATGGCGGAACCGTCGAAATCAAGAAACGTGCGTTTCGCTCGAATTTCTCACGGATATCATCCGTTACAGGTCGTTTCAGGTTGGATAACCTTTTTAGCACGCTTCACGCGACCAAAAATCCTGCCACGTAAAGTCTGTTGAGTATTCTGAAAAAAAAGATTACTCAAATCCAAAAATTCCTTCAATTACGATGTGTTCCGAAAAATGATAAATTTCGCGCTCGCGAATCTACCCGACCGTTTTGTCTAGCAATAGCAGATAGACGGTAAGTCTTGTCGCGCATTTCCAAAACACAATTCTGAAATGTCACGCATATACAGTAAACAGGGTACGTTAAATTTTTCTAAACTAACCGAGAATCTTGGTAAACCTCGTTGCTCGAGACACCGTGGGAACTTTATGACGTTACCGTTGCGGTTCAACCTTCCTCTACTTCCAGTCTTTCTTCTTCGAGTTCTTCCTCTCTCTCTCTCTCTCTCTCTCTCTCTCTCTCTCTCTCTCTCTCTCTCTCTCTCTCTCTCTCTCTCTCTCTC
>JASANN010000342.1:60672-113267 GCA_031762395.1 Calameuta pygmaea | reverse complement strand
TCTCTCTCTCTCTCTCTCTCTCTCTCTCTCTCTCTCTCTCTCTCTCTCTCTCTCTCTCTCTCTCTCTCTTCCCCTCCTCTCACCCTATAACCGATTACACTCCTATCTGGCAAACCGTGACTTCTCCTTTGGCATTACGCGATTTGCTAGCGTAAACTGACTTCAGGCTGAAACGTCAGTCCCAGCGGACGAAGATGCATCTGGGCGATATGAATTTTTTTATTTTTTGAATTTTTGCTATATTTTTCTTTTTACACGTAATTTCTATACGCACTGTAGACAGGTAGTCTTTTGTAACGTTATTTCAATATGCGTCATTGCAGTGGCTGTGATTAGGAGAATTATGCAAATTAGACAATAACAAAAACATATGTGTGTGTAGATATGTGTATTTGCACTACGTTAATATAGACAGTAAGTAAGATAAGTGGTAAGGATAATGAGGTCTTTGAAAAGTGGTAAAAGCGTGCATTGCGCATGCGCGTCTATAACGGTAAGTGACGCTTAGAAAATGTAAGAAAATTAGAAATTACAATGGCCGACAAGACTCGTTCCTATCGCGTTCGCCATAGGAGGAGCGTGAGAATCGGCGATACGATTTTTCCAAAGGTAAAATAGTTTAGCGATCGTGACTGTACTGTCGAGGTATGACATTGCTGCCAATGTAATAGGATCATTAGCGGATTAATTATTGTCATGATTTAGCACAAGTGTCGTTAAATTTCTAACGTGACTGTCCTCTCGGTCTCGCTCGCGATTATCGGACTTACTATTGCCGACGGATAAAGTATTTACGAAGTAGGTATTATTTCTTCGAAGTCATAGCTGGTTCGCATTGGAGCGACAAAAATATGTTCCCAGGGACTCTTATCGCGACCCTCGTACCTTTATCGTGGCTACTTGTTAAATTTTCGTATCGGCACTCGAGGCGAAAAGCTGTTGAATGCACTTGGATGCACTTAAATCTAAATATAGTTAAACGCTCTCATAACTTAACGGGGCCGTTGTGTAAATGTATTTTCGAGTGTCTTCCGAGTCGCGTAATGATTAATTGCTCAAACACCCGGTATATAAATGAGAACGGTATCAGAAATATATTTCGAACTAACCGACTGAGAACTGACCGGAAGTTTTTTTGATTTACTTTTTTTTGCTTTCCTCTTTCACTCGTTGCTTTGTTAGCCACCAATTTTGTGCATCCGTACAATTACGAGGAGAGACTTCCTATCGTCTTCGGGCATCCTTATGTGAAGCAGGAGTGCACTTCCGGTGGGAGTCGTGCGGTTTCCGGCATGGCATCATTAGTCCGTTGGCTTTTGCTTACATATCGATACGCTCAGTGTTACTCGGACTCTTGTGGGAGACGGACGTGCCTTTCTCCTTGTGGCTCGTGTTTTTATTGCGATTCTCGTGTGTCAAAATTATGAAAAATTTCAGGACTATTGGCAAAATCCTTTTCAAAATTGAGTGAGTCAAGGGTGAAAATTTTGAAAAATTAAAATAGCCAATCGCCAAATTTCACGAGATGCAGTATTCTCGGTGCTATTTCGAGGGCATATTTTTTTTCAAAATTTCACACTCAAAACTTTACAAAAAATGAAATTGCGTCGTGGACAAGTCGGACGTGCATTCAGAGGTGCATCTTATGTGCTTTATATGACAATTAATTGACATTGAAAAATGTATTATTCACAAGATCAAAATTCACACGAGTACGATTTAATTTTTTTTTTCTTCATTTTCTGTTACAGCACCCAGATCATCCAGTACAGGGACGAACAACCTACCACCCCTGACCTTTCACCAGGTTCATGGTGACAACATACGACTGTGCAATGGCGGCACCATTGCCAGGAGACACGAGAGCTTTTGTAAGGGCGTCACCTTCAGCGCCAGACCCGTCCGTGTTGGTGAGAAGGTAAGGAAGTAAAAAAATTTTGAAAAAAAAAACATCTTACAAATATCTATAATCATTCAAAACTCATCCCCACCTATGATCTTTGATGTCACTTTTAAAAAAAGTCGTGACCCGGATCATAACTGAATTTTTAAAAAGTGGCGGGAAAATTCAAATATTTATATACGCCATACTTTATTTTCTTATTCGTTAAACGGTTCGCATATCTGACCCTCACTGTCGCCCACGTGCAATCGCGTAGGCTGTCACTATAGCCTGGCGCTATTCCACACGTCGACACGGTATACCTTAGGCATCGTTAATTCATCCATATTGATATGCAATGTGTGGGCGACACGGCATAGATCACAAGACCTGCGGCCACCATTGGAAACTCGTTAATAACCTGAAAACAGTGTTAACGTAATGCTGGGCTAATACGAGTAAGACTGTAGAACAAAGGCGTTGAGCGCCGGGAAGAAAAGTAACTATTATGCAACAGGGTTGGAGCTATGAATCGTATGAATCGTGTGTATTGAGGATAAAGGCATGGAGCATGAAAAATATAATGATAGGCGAAACATAGTAAAAGAAGTCGTAAGGCATAGTCGAGAGAAGGTGGTACGTAACTGTTGTACAGGCAGTGCGAGAAATCGGCTTGTTTACGTCGGCGCGAGATTGGCAGAAAGAACGTGGGCGTAAGACTCGTTACTGACGATAGAGGAGAATGCCTGGAAGGTACTTTTTAAAAAATCGCATGTATATGAATAATTTTTTCTTAACCATACACGGTAACCGCAGAAGTCTGTGAAGTGGATTTTAAAGTACGGTTTGGAAAGATAACGTTGATAAAACTTATTACTTTTCGGTTTTTGGTAATGGACACATAGAGGTGTTTTTGTGCGGTTGAAAAGATTTTTTTTTTTTTTTTTTCTTTTCGTGACACGTGTTAATTGCAGTTATTTCTGGTGATAAAGAAGGGAGGTCGTGTGTATTTATATAAAAAAAAGTTTTTTTTTTCATGTTTAATTTACATGGTTGTTCCGTGTTTCGAAAAAGTGCACTGTCGGTAATGTAGGTATTGGTAGTTACCGCTCGAGCTTGGTTACGGTTTAGTGAATTTATTAGGTTCACTTAGCGCATTCCGAGGATACATTTTTTTCTCTTCCTTATTCTTTGAAGACCGCCTAAGGTTTCCGTCAGGAAATTCCTAGCTAGTGGATTTCGAAGTAACAGGAATATTAAAATTGCGGGGATTTACGTAGGAAGAATTTCGTAGAAACCGTTGCCTCACGAGAAATCTTCAGTTCGAAGTAAAAATCGTTCCAAGAATGTATGAAGGAATCATGAACTCAAAAAATTTCCGAGTCGTCAGAATTGTCCAAAAAAAATTTTATCATCAAAAAAAAAAAAAATAAAATTGTAAAAAAAAATTTTTTTGGTTTTCAGGTATGCGTCAAGTTTCTCGAGATTTCCGACAACTGGAGCGGAGTCATCAGATTGGGATTCACCAGTAACGATCCGATCAATCTGAGAAATGGGCTGCCCAAGTACGCGTGTCCTGATCTGACCAACAAGCCTGGTTACTGGGCTAAGGCATTGGCCGAAAGATTTGCCGAGAGAGACACGGTTCTATTTTACTACGTGACACTGGCGGGCGACGTACACTTTGGCGTGAACGGAGAGGAGAAGGGCGTCTTCTTCAGTGGCGTCGAGACGCGCGGACCTCTGTGGGCGATAATCGACGTCTACGGCAACAGCACGGCCATCGAGTTCGTCGATCCGAATCGGCAGCACTTCAACAACATACGAAGGGGCGCCGAGCACAGCAACGAGGACAATGCGCAGCACAGCAGACATTCAGCAATGGATGACGCCAGCAACGCCGGTAGGGACCTGGACAGAATCATCGTACCGACCATGCAGAACATGTCCATCCATCATGAGCCTGACGTTGATCTGCCCGGTCTGAGGTTTCAGCCCTCAGGAGTACTTTTCACACCTCTACCATTCCATCCGTAAGTAGTCAGAACGATGAGTCCTTTACTTCCTGTAGAAGCAGAGTCGCGTTTGGTTGATACTGATTTGTCTTTTTCTTTTCATTTGACGTTTACGTAGAACAAGAGGCAGGAACATCCGGTTCAGCAACCAGCAGTGCGTGGCGACGCGAAGCGACACCGAATTCTGTCACGGTTATGCGTTCACCAGCAGACCTCTGTTCCTGGGCGAGAGACTGGTGGTACAAATTTTGTCGACGGAACCGATGTACGTCGGTGCCCTGGCGCTGGGTCTTACCTCCTGCGACCCCTCGAGATTGTCTGCCGAAGACCTGCCCGACGACAGTGATCTTCTACTGGATCGTCCCGAGTACTGGGTGGTGTCCAAGGACGTCGCGTCGAGTCCTCAGCCTGGCGACGAGATAGCCTTCACTGTGACCCACTACGGGGAGGTTCAGATGAGCAAGAACGGAGGTCAGCCCAATGTAGTGATGCACGTGGACCAGAGTCTCCAGTTGTGGGCTTTCGTCGACGTCTACGGGTCCACCCAGAGAGTCAGGATGCTGGCCAGTCGTCCGTCCTCGCCGCCGCGCACCAGGCCCAGCAGCCAGTCCCAGACTCAAAGTCAGCAACAGAATCAGCAACACTCTAATCATAGTAACGCCGCTACTGAGCTATCCAGATTCAGCGAAATGGTACAGTTCAAACCAGCCGTAGGTGGCGGCACTGTCCTGGTGGTTAACCTACCTCCTCAAAGTGGTTATCCAACACCTCCTCCGCCTACACCTCAGCCCATCTACGCGTCGGCTGCTCACAGAAATCCACCGCCTGTACATCATCCGCCACCACCTCCAGCGTCCTCGTCGATCAGTGGACCAGCTTCTCATCCTGGATCATCCAGGCAGTCTCCACCACTTACCGGCACCATGGCCAGCACGGGATCTTCGACCTACGTTGATCCTGTTTCGTATCAGAGCGTGGAAGGTACCCTGACGTCTCAGGCGTCGTCCCATCTCCAACAGTGGAGCGAGGGTCTTCAACCGACGCCTGGTCAGCCGAGTGAGTGCAGCATCTGCTACGAGAGGAACATCGACAGCGTTCTTTACATGTGCGGACACATGTGCATGTGTTATCCCTGTGCTATTCAGCAATGGCGCGGAAAGGGTGGTGGACATTGTCCCTTGTGCAGAGCTCCGATAAGGGACGTTATCAGGATCTACAGATCCTGAAGAAGGATAAACAGGGATTGTCGTGACGACGGTGTTCATTGTTATGTGAGAGACGCGCGGGACTCTGTCAATTAAGATGTCAATAGGGTGTGTGCTTTTTTTTTCCTTGATATACACTATGCGACCCGGAGACAATTGTCTGGCTATGTACCTAAGCGTTATCTACTCTATCACATGGAATTTCAAAATTCTCTATTAATCTGGCCAATGATTGACCTCCAGGTCTTTGATACCTAAAGAGGTCAATCTATTTGTATGTATATTACGTGTATCTAGGAGAACGTGCTTCCATAGCCGCTACACTGCCACCTTGTGACTGTCCCCCGAAACCTCTGTGAATTCCTATCGTTCTGTCCAATCGAATCCCACAAGTAGCTCCCTATGGATTTTCAATTTCAATTGTTCAACTTTCACTTTCCTTTCTATTCCTGCTCTTCCCAAAATATTCCTTTTTCCTGTCCAACGCAAACAGTGTTTTAGAGGCTGAAGTTATTGTAATTGTATACGATTGACAAGGGACTCTTTTTTAATTGCTCGTACAGTTGTAGTATAACAAAAACGCTTGGTGACGATGGGTGCCATCTTCGCGCATGCGCACTACTCGATCAATCGTAACGTTTAATTTTATTTCATCGATCGGTAAGAAACAATGTGTTTTTATCCTCTAACGTGAATTTTATCAAACCCTTTTCAATGCTCAGGTAATAAGAGACTTTGTTACATCGTACAGGCTGATTGATTTTTTTTTTTAAATCCAAATACGCAATTTACACGACATACGGGGTGAGTCTCGTGACGTAAATTCATTATCGATTAGCGAGTCAAGTTTTATATGAAAGAGTGGGCGTACATTTTTTATAGATAATTTATATGGATACAGCAAGAGCGATGCGATATAGAATATCGATTATTGGCAATTTTCGCTGATCGAGATAAATGGATAAATTATTATAAGAAAAGAAAAATACTTTATTCCTTCACACGAAAAAAATTTTTTTTTTGATTCTTCAACGCTACGATTAGACATTGTTTTTCTTTTTTGTCAGCTGCTTCTTATTAACCTGTCTTTTCTCTTTTTGTATTGCTCATTGCGTCATTAGAACCCTTTCCTCTTGTCTTTTGTCGAAAGTTTCATTTACATCGGTTAATTAGCATTGGCTCGTGTGAAAAAGAAAGAAAAAAGAAAAAACAATTGTCGTCAACCAATAGAGTGAGAAACGGGTGGTCGTTGAGCGACCCAAGAGAGGTCGTGTCATAAAAAAATAAAATCTCAAGAAGTCACACAGATAATAAAAAGAAAAGCAAACGATGTCTGAAATAAATCTCGTCTCATTAATCTTATTTTTATTATTAATTATTTGCTATTTGCCTAGACGTGTTACTCGGACGTTTATTATTAATTGCTACTCGTCACTATACATATACGATTACTTGTCTTATTATATTATATTGCATTGCTATCGTCATTATTATTAATTATTAATTGCTAATACCATTATTACTATTAACTATTTGTCGTCATTAATTAGTCGCATTATTTTTTATCTATTATTATTTAAAGTACCGCCTAATCGCAACAGTGTGGACGTTCACTTTCGTTGGAGTGCTATCTTTTTTTTTCTTTTTTTTTTGTTTTCAATTTCTATGGGCATTTTCGAAAAATTGCCTTTTTTCCGTCTCTGCCCGTATAATCTTATCACCTTACTCTTTTTTCATTTTCTTTATTCTTTCTCTTTTTTTTCCCCCCAAGTATCTCTTCTGACTTTTTCCTCAATTCTCTTTTTATTCTTACTCTTTCTTGCTCCCAAGTCCAATACTTGTCCCTTTCGCTCTCGATGACTATTGTAAGTCGTGTACTGCTTCTTTTTCTTTTTTTCTCTTTTGTATCGACGCGAAGCGTTACCAAAGAAAGGGAATGCGAAAGAAAGTAAGGAAACAGTGTACTGTGTACGCGCGGATCCGACGAAGAGCGCATAGAAGAATGTAGGAAGCGATTAATACGAATTTTTATTGAAATTTTCAAAATTATCTTGACGTTGCTTCTCTTTCTCTCTTCTTTCTTGATCTCCGTTTAACCATTCGACAATGCGTTTATCTAACTTTTCTTTTTTCTTTCCTTCGTGAAAGATCCGATGGAATATTTTATCCGATGACAATTGCAAGTCGAAAATTTTTTTTAAGGTTATGTCAAATCCAAAAAAAAAAAATTATGTAAATTGACGAAATGGAGAAAAAATTTATGCAAGTCGACGGGAATTTCAAAGATTTATCGAAATGACTTTTTGAAATTCCCGTCGCGTATAACTTTCGTATATTACGCCTTTGCAATTTACTTGTATGAATTCTTTTTTCTTTTTTCAAAAATATTTTCAAATCCATTTTCACTCACACGCACAATATGGGAAGAAGAAATGGTCTAAGGGGGGGGGGGGGGGGGATATGACGTGGTAAGCAAAAACAGAAAGATAGACAAGAGGAGAACGTAATTGAAAACTAAGAATACTATAAGTCAAAATGACAAATTGGCGAATGCGTTAAAATAAGTGTAAAAGATTATCGAAGAGCTAATTACGAATATTAGGAGAAACAAGAAAATGACTAAATAACTGAAGAAGAAGAAGGCAAAGCGCAGGCAATAAAAGCAGTAGTGAAAATCTCTAGTCCAGCGAGCGGCAGCCCAACTCGATATATTCTGCCAATCCAAAAAGTGTGAAAGGAAAAGCAACAAAAAAAAAGAACGTCGATTTAATAATTAAATAAAAGCGATAAGAACGAAGGAGGGGGAGGTTAATTAATTAAAAAAAAAAACGAACCAGCATATAAAGCTAAAAGGGCTGAATAAAGTAAAACAGAAGCTAACACGCGTAAGGAATGAAACGGAGGCTAGACACCGTGGCCTTTAGTAGGTTGCCAACTAATTACTCAAATTTAGTAAAAAAAAAAAAAAAAAAAAAAAAATGATTAGAAAATCGATAAAACGAGAAACAAATGGCGGTTGGGTAATGAGTGAACCTTATACGATAAAAATAAGTAATAAAAATAATTGTTCGCCAATAACGCTGAGAGAATTATGAGAATGGAATTTTTATGGCGTACAGGGGGTTGGGGGGGGGGGATAGGAAAATATTCATAGACGGTAAAAAAATTAAAAAAAAATAAATTGGCACAAAGTTACGAAAAGAAAAAATTAAATTTGAAAAAAAAACTGAAAAGCTATTGGCAGCCACTTATATTTAAATATTAGCAAATCAGGTGGGACGATTGAAGGGGGAGAGGAGGGCGAATGTGAAATTGCGACGTATGTAACGGAGTGTGTGCTTTTTGTAAAAGAAAAAATTGATAACGGAGCGGCGTTAGATAAGGAGTGATAGCGAATAAAAAATGTTCCCAAAAATTGCGAAAATTATTAATTAAGTACGCACTAGGCAGTTGTGGCGAACGATAAAAAAATTTTTTTTAAGATCTATTCAACCTTTGTTATCACTTTTCGTCTTTTGCTCTTCAATGTTTCTTTCTTGTTCTGTCTCTTTAATATTATTATTATTACTGTACCCTATTATTCATTATTATTATTGTTCTTCATTCTCCTCCTACTCAATCTCCATTGTCGTCGTTGTCTGTCGCCTTATACCTACGAATTATTATTAATTATTATTCTTTTATTCTTTTTTTTGTTTCTTCCTATTTTATTACTACGAATTAATTAACCGCTATCTATATCTAATCATCGTATCGCGCACCTAATAAGGATTATTTAATTTGCGATTTCTTTTTATCGTCCGCGCTTAACGAGCTTTCGTCCTTTCTTTCTTTTCTTTACTAAAAGAGGGTATATTAATATATCGTTTATCTAGGATCTTATGTAAAATCTTGATTATTTTTTTTTTATTTAATTTTCAACGCACGGAGAGATACAGACAAACACACACTCCTTACCAATAGTGTATAAAATACAGAAAAATCGAAAAAAAAATACACAGGTGTCGCCGAGACACGGGAAATAAAAAATTCCGAGTCGTATCTGGACCATGAATTTTTGTCTATAATTTTTTTAATATATATATATATATATATATATATACACACATACATACGATTACGTGCATATTCACATAAACGGGATACATCATATGACGGATGTTTGAATCTCCGAATTGTTTTTTTTTACCATTTCTTTTCTTTTCTCTCTCTTTCCTTGTCTTCCTTTCTTTCTCTGTCTGCCTTTTTATCGTCGTTCTCTTCAGTGTAAAAATTTACGACGCCCAATGAAATTTATACATATGTAATATAACTGGTGGTGACCGTGAGCAGAGCCGCCACTATACAATAAAAATCTGTAATATCGAGGAATTTCTTAGTCTGATTTTTATTTACTCTTGACCATGATCCCCAAAATTGTATACTTTATTTTTGTGTATTTTGGATTTTCCTAGAATTTTGCAGCTTGAGATACATCATTTCGGTCTTGAGTATGGAGAAGTTTGAAAAATTAAAAAAAAAAAAAAACCGCCAATGGGAATTTCTGTTTACCCTGTAAAGACACGTCACGCTAATGTGACCTTTGAACTCGCTGTAAATCGTATTCCCACTTGTCGTTTCAGTTTACTTGCAGTATTACTCCTGTCGGGTACTAATTTATTTGATAATTCAAAATTTTTTGGTGATAATTTGGTAAATCAAAGGAAGATGCCTTGCGAAGTCATAACACTGCAGCTGGGCCAGTGTGGCAACCAGGGTGAGAAATTTTTAAAGTCGAAATGCGATAATGTAAATTTTTGGAAATTTTAATTTGAAGAATTTTACAATTTTCATAAAGTCGGTTTTGAATTTTGGAAACGTCTCTGCGCCGAACACGCTATTAACCCTGAAGGGAATCTGGAGGATTACGCAGTTGACGGGATCGACAGAAAGGACGTATTTTTCTATCAGTCAGACGACCAGCATTACATACCCAGGGCCGTACTGTTGGATCTGGAGCCCCGTGTGATCAACACCATAATGACGTCACCATATGCCAAGGTATCCGAGTAGTCTGATTATTCGAAAATTTTCAAAAATCATTACCCATCGCTATTTAAGCTTTACAATCCGGAAAATATCTATACGTCAAAACATGGCGGAGGAGCTGGAAACAATTGGGCATCCGGTTACCATCAGGGTGAGAAATTGCAGGAGGATGTATTTGAGATTTTGGACAGAGAGGCGGAGGGTAGCGACAGTCTTGAGGTAATATTATTTAATTTTTTATCAACCTGTAGGTACTAGGTCACGTGATGAATAAAATTTTTTTTTAGGGTTTCGTCGTTTGTCATTCAATCGCCGGTGGTACTGGGTCAGGAATGGGTTCCTTTGTTTTGGAAACACTTGCCGACAGATTTCCTAAAAAGCTACTCCAGACCTACAGCGTATTTCCGAATCAGGATGAAATAAGGTATGCAACAATTATATGGATGCGGGTTATTGTTATAACTTTATTGACCTAGTAATTTTTTTGGGAATTGACTATTGTTGTTTTTGCTTACCGAAGATTCTTTTGTTTCATCAAGCGACGTCGTTGTTCAACCTTATAATTCGTTGCTGACTTTAAAGCGACTTACACAATGTGCCGATTGCGTAGTCGTGCTGGACAATACTGCTCTGAATCGCATTGCCAGTGACCGTTTGCACGTGCAGAATCCAAGTTTTGTACATATCAATAAGCTCGTGTCTACAATAATGTCTGTCAGCACAACCACCCTGAGGTACATACGAGTGACATGTTAAAGAAAGATTTTTTTTTCTATGTGAAATAATATTTTCTTGAACATTTTTTACCTTTAGATATCCTTCCTATATGAACAATGACCTGGTTGGATTATTGGCACCGTTAATTCCCACGCCTCGTTTACATTTCTTGATGACTGGTTACACGCCGCTTTCTACGGACGAAGAGGTACTAGGCTGATTTTTATTTTTGTCTCGCAGAATTTGTACTGTCTTTTTATCGACCGGTACTTGGCGGAATATCAGTTTTCTACTTTATCATCCAGCAGGCTCCGTCGGTAAGGAAGACCTCGGTTCTGGACGTGATGCGACGGTTGCTTCAGCCAAAGAACATGATGGTGTCCACAGCCCACGACAGAAATGCGTCTCATTGCTTTCTGTCGATCCTTAATATAATTCAGGTAACCATTTAATGATTGTTCTCATGTCCAATTTGCATGTGGTATTTTAATTGTAAATTATTGTGACCTCCAGGGTGAAGTTGATCCCAGTCAAGTGCACAAGTCGTTGCAGAGAATTCGTGAACGAAAACTGGTGCAATTTATACCATGGGGTCCGGCCAGTATACAGGTAGCACTTTCACGGAAGTCACCCTATATAGAAAGTGCACACAGAGTATCAGGCTTAATGTTGGCCAATCACACTAATATATCCTCGGTCAGTGTACTTGTCATAGTAAAGATTTTATTAGAAGTTGATTATGTATTTTGAGGGATTATAAATTATTTTTAAATTATCCCGCGCAGATTTTCGACAGGGCCCTGAGGCAGTACGACAGACTGCGCAAGCGTGAGGCTTTCCTGGAACAATTTCGGAAGGAGAAAATGTTCACTGACAATTTGGATGAGCTCGATAGTTCGCGCGAAGTCGTCGAGACGCTTGTCAAGGAATACGAAGCTGCTGCCAAAAGTGATTATCTTAGCTGGAATTCAAAAGTCAAAGCCTAGTATTAGTTGATTGTTTCTAATATCTATTCTAGATATCAGTATTGAATCTATTTGTAAAATAAATTGAATAATTAAATAAATAATTTAATTACTTCCTTACCGCGCGAATCTGACGTACTTATGCGTCATCGGGAATACTGACATCTATTTATTGAAGCATTTATTATTTCGTTAACCAAGAGTTTTATTTTCAGCTGTCAAGGTATCACCAGATAGCCAAGCAGAATGTCCAGGTCTATTTACCTGGTCAATTTACTGCATCCAGAATCTCAATCGGTACCCGTGAAAATTTTACGGATGGTCAAACAGATAGGACCACGCGGCGTACGAGAACTACTATACCGACAGAAGGTAAGTCCCAAATATTACTCACGTAGTTCAATTATTTTAGCGCTGTAGTCGCCGCACTATATTCATATAAATTCATTCATTTAAATTCATCTTAAAATCTTGCAACAAGCCTTGAAGTACCTTGTATCCGTATATCAAAAAATGTTGCCCATCTACTGCACCTATTATTTAAAATACGACGCAACAAATTAATACACATCACTAGCTAAACTGTAAGCACAGTAGAATAATTTGACTATCATATAATAAAAATATGATTTATTTAGTCGAACTGCGCACCGTTGCATCGTAATGCATAGATATCCAGAGATAATAAAACGGGTGCAACAAGGGGATGCAACTAGTCGAGAATAGTTTATGTGGATTGCATGCTCCGAGTAGCGAATGGTAGGTGGTACAGTCCTATGCACCCTTTGATGGGGTGGCCCACCCTTTAATGCCACCCTTCCTAGGAGCTTCTCTAACGCTACCCCCGATCCTGGCATGGCATGGTACCGGCATACAAATTGTCCCTGGCGACGAGCTACACAAGCTACGTCCCTGGAATAATGATAAACCCACGTAAAAATATTCTCAGCCACGTAAAATTTTAACGTTCATCCTAATTTATTATCATTCATCCTTTATCCAAATTTTTAAAATTTTTTAAAATGCCCATAGTCTACTATATCCTCGACACAATTAGTAAATATTGATACCGACCATTTGTTTAGTGCTATATTTAAATATTTTGATAAGGCACTCCTAACCGTTATCTCAACACAACCGTTATACCTGTAAAGTACGTGTAACATGTTTCGTAAGGCTCGTCAATGTCTTGTACGACTGCAATGCTTCCAAAGATGGATTTGCTCCCGTTCTCATAAATACATTAATCAGCATTACTATTGACATGGAATAACAATCATTGAATATTTTAATACACCAAGTAACTTCAAATGAATCATAGATTCGAGTCACCACGCGCATACCATATTCAGGTGACTCTTATGCATTCTATACCCATAATTAGAAGACCCTTCACATTAATACTGTTTTCTATCATGACTATCCTAATCCTAATTCATACAGGGTTATTCGGGCCAAAGGCACTAACAGAAGTGCCGTCTAGCGGAATTTTTCGGAATTAACAAAAACATTGCCTAGGAAAATGCAAGTTCAGGAGACATTTGATCGTTTCACGAACCCCCAACGGAATTTTTTGGAACTAGAATAGCGCTAGAAAGTAGGATAGAAGCGAATAAAACAGGAGCGTTCAAAAAACTGGTACAGGAGATCAGCTCGAGAAAGAATGAGCGTCCCGAGCACGATACTCACCCCTCTGACTATACTCTCCCCACTCCCCGGGTCCTGCTCGTCAAATTTGCCCTCCGAAAAAATTTCGTAACTTCCATTACTCTTGAGTTTGCACTTCTGTACTTTCTTACCCGTTGGTATTACTGATTTTGTCAGTAAACTCCGCTACCCGTTTTATACCTTACACCTTATATAGCCACGAACATGAGTTCATATCCAACGTTTGTATTCAGTCTACAATGCTGCGCTTTACGAAACGAGCTTTTCTCATCGAGCTTTAGGATGTGTGCCTACGCCAGAGATGAGTTTCCTTTGATGCCATACTTCTTGCTTTTTTTTTTTGTTATATCCTCACTACTATGCGAATTAGGGCAACGCGTCGGTGCTTCCTTTCATTTATTTTTGGCCAGCTTTTTTTTTTTAAAGTCGACAATGGGGAAGACGACCGAAAGCTTTAACGAGCGTGAGCTTTCGGTAATGCTCGGTGGGTAGTGAAACGACAACGAAAAATTGCTGCGTCGCTTTACGACACTCGTATTTCAATGTTAGGATTTCGTTCCACCTACAAAACTATACCAGAGCTCTAATCTTTGAGGTTAATGAAAAGCTTGTGGTTCGCGATTAAATTTTAACAGTGAACTTTTTTTCGGAAATTATATGGGTCAAGGGGTCATAGAAATTTATGTTGAAATTTTAATAATTCTTAGTTACCGATCAACAGCAATTTTCTCCACGTGCTACTACCGAAGGAATTGATAACAGAGTTGCAATGAGTAAGGTAGAAAATTTTTAAATTAATTATTTCTAATTTGTCCCTTGTCAAGAGAGACTTCTAACTTCAACGTATAAGGACAATTACGAGCCAAAATTTTGTGTGTATACATTTTATTAAAATTGTACATAAGCTTGGGCAATAACGCTACAAAAAGTATACTGATAACAAAACGACAAAAAAAAATACAAATACATAGACAAAACATTGTACAGCTCTAAAAGTAATACAAAGTTTGGTATCGTCGATTCGTTCGTTCATCCCACGTATTTCTGTGACAGAAGCGTTAATAGACTATAGAAAAAAAAAATAAGAAAAAAAAACGTATATGTACATAACCTATTCCACTTTCTTCCGTCACAAAGTTAATATGGATTTTCTTCACTAAAAGCACATCATGATTCGCCTGTGCCTCCTCGTATAAAAGTTTCTTCTTTCTTAAAATTAATTCTCCTCGTCACCTTCGCCACCCTCGCTGGAATCCATGCCAACCTCCTCATAGTCTTTTTCCAAAGCTGCCAAATCCTCCCTGGCCTCGTTGAATTCACTCTCGTCCATACTTTCCGCCACGTACCTGATGCATCACAACAATAATTATTATATTTTAATTATCATAAAATCAGTATACAAAGAATGATTCAGGCCAATCGCATCAACTAAGGTTAAAGTCTGTTTATCTGATTTTTATGATATACTAAAGTTCAGTCGATGCGCTTGTACCGAATACCTTTATAGCCATTGAATAAAGTACCAGTGAACGAAAGCTTTCTTGCCAAACATAAGATCAAACTTTCGATTGAGTCTCGTCCAGGCTTCAGCAATGGCAGTAGTGTTAGCAAGCATAGCCATAGCTCGTTGCACCTTAGCAAGATCACCGCCAGGAACGACAGTGGGTGGTTGATAGTTGATACCAACCTTAAAACCCGTAGGACACCAATCGACAAACTGTATAGTGCGTTTTGTCTTTATGGTGGCAATGGAGGCATTTACGTCCTTCGGCACGACGTCTCCCCTGTACAGCAAACAACAGGCCATGTATTTGCCACGACGTGGATCGCACTTGACCATCTGATTGGCTGGTTCAAAACAAGCCGAGGTAAGTTCCATGACAGTTAATTGCTCGTGATAGGCCTTTTCCACGGAGACGATCGGCGCGTAGGTCGCCAATGGAAAGTGAATTCTGGGATAGGGTACCAGGTTGGTCTGGAATTCGGTGAGGTCGACATTTAGTGCGCCGTCGAAGCGTAAGGAGGCTGTGATCGATGATACGATCTGACCGATCAGTCTGTTCAGGTTGGTGTAGGTCGGTCGTTCAATGTCCAGATTGCGCCTGCAGATGTCGTAGATGGCCTCGTTATCGACCAGGAAAGCACAGTCCGAATGCTCGAGGGTGGTGTGCGTTGTCAAAATGGCGTTGTAAGGCTCGACGACGGCGGTCGAGATCTGGGGCGACGGATAAATTGCGAACTCGAGCTTCGACTTCTTGCCGTAATCGACGGAGAGGCGCTCCATTAGCAGGGACGTGAACCCAGAACCGGTGCCACCGCCGAACGCATGGAATATTAGGAACCCTTGGAGTCCGGCGCACTGATCGGCGATCTTCCTTATACGATCAAGTACCAGTTCTATTATTTCTTTACCCAGGGTGTAGTGACCACGGGCGTAATTGTTCGCGGCATCTTCCTTGCCGGAGATCAATTGTTCCGGGTGGAACAGCTGGTGATAAGTTCCCGTCCGGACCTCGTCTGTTGGATAGGATCATATTGGAGAGAAAAAAAATTACCGTGTGCCTTATAGGTTAGATTGACCGATTCAAATAGCAGTATGTTCCTTTCTTCTCCTGATGAATTTGTTCCTCCCTGGGGTCATGTGCTACTAAAAGAGTCTAAAGGTGTGTGCTGGTCTTGTAGTTTGAAATAAAAATTGTACAGTACGTTGTTGGAAGGCATTACCGATAACCGTGGGTTCCAGGTCGAGGAAGACGGCCCTGGGCACGTATTTTCCGCCGCCGGTCTCGCTGAAAAATGTCTGGAAACCTTCGTCGTTTGTGCACGTTTGAGGCGGTAACATTCCGTCGGGTTGGATTCCGTGTTCCAGACAGTAAAGTTCCCAGCATGCATTTCCCATCTGGACGCCACCTTGTCCAATGTGTATGGATAGTACCTCACGCTGTTTTTTGTTTAATATTCATTAAAATATTTATATAAATAAGATTTCAAGAGAGGACGGCTTTAAAAAAAAAATATGAGTGCAATATGGTACACCGTGTATATCGTAAGTTGTCTCATTTTTTAAATGCACTTTTGACAACGGATCGTTGCTGTACAATATTTGACACTTCTTATCTAACGTCTTTTGCTTAAAGCTAACGAGCATTGGGGCGGACTGATATTTACCATTTTGAGAAAAAAATAATAATATAAAAAAGAAAGAAATATTGAGGCGTGAGATGAACGAACGTAAGATCTTGTTACGTTGGAGCACGATGCCAAACTGACGTGATAAAAAAAATTGAAAAGTTGGTCAATAAAATTTTTACCTCGTTACCCCGGGTTACCGGGTCGATTGTCAATTTTGAAAAAAAAAATTCCCAAGGTACCAAACTCAATCGTTTTTTCCACGGCAGAGTTAACTCTTCTTTAAAATTCAAACACAAAATTCGTAGCACGTTGGTGTATATTTATTTTTTTTGGCAAACAATGTCTCGTTTCGATAAGCAAGGCAGAGCACGTGAAATTGTTCTAAATTTTCGAAACCATCTTCTCCCCGATTAGAATGCACAACGCGAATGCATTCTTCCATAAAAATAACGCACTGTCTGCCCCACTGTACATTTTGCTAAAATTTCACGTCGTTTCGTTGGCAACCCTATATACCGTTTTTTTAAATGCTTCTTTTTTTCATCAGCATTTTTACTCCTTTCACGTAGTTAATTCGTACTCCCGTCATTCGACACTACCTTCTTCCTCGTATTAATACACGTTAACAGACCAGAATTTACTGGTTCAAAAAAATCCCTAGAATATTAACGAGTGAAAGATTTCAAAGATTATTCGCCAAAATCCCTAGTGAGTGTCTGCCAAATATATATGTAAAATTCAAAAAGTATTAGAGATACCCAAAGGATAAGCTCGGGGCAGACATCTTGGTTTGCGATATTACCAGGTTTTACGTGCGGTTTGTAGAGTTTACATTGGCTAGAGATTACGTGTCTGTAACGTTCTGGGAAATATGAAGTATTAGACTTCGAGTACAATTTTCAGCAAAGTCCTACAGACAGACAAAGGAGAGTCGAACAATATCCAAGAATATTTCAAATCCTTATTGTGCGTTGCATCCTGGCAATAAAACGTCGAGAAGACAAAAAATCTCTATAATATTTCAAAGGGCTTCGGCTTCCCGCTCGAAAGGCAAAGCCAAGAAAGAAAGATAGAAGATGGAGATCTCTTAGAAAAAAGCTGGAGTTTTTTCAAAGTCCGTTCGTAGGTTTCTAATCGATTTATCTTCGCGCTCGGTCGTCCCTTTCGTTTCTTCTCTTTTTTTTTTCTTTCTGTTTCGCCCTCGTGTTCTTATCAGTCTGCACCTGTACATCTTTTTTCTTAGTCTTTGTAGTTAGCTCCCTTCAATCTACCCACAGTCTCGGGGACAGCGTCGCGCCCCTTTCATTCTGCTGGAAATTCACAATTTTTGTTACTATCTTGCTTTATTTATTTATTTCGTTTTCACGTTTCCGGTAAAAAAAATACTTGATTTTTTTTAGCTATTGACTTTTTAAATTTATACACGTCTCTTGAGAGTGGGGAGTGCCGGAATTGCTTTGGGTAAAAAACCACTAGGGTGGTTCGATAATAATAATCATAATGGCAATATGTACTACGTTTCTTTATTGGAATGAATAATTTTTTATAAATAAAAATACTGTAAATCGTCAATAGTAACTTGTGCCTTAAAAAAAGAAAAATTTTTGCATCATGCTTTTGTTTTTTGACTCTCTCAACTTTTACCTTTCTTTTCTTCCTTTATTTTCACGCCACTTCCGGTTCTGGGTGGGAAACGATTTATATTCAAGAGAACGCTCTCTGCGGACGACGCACGAGTGCGGTTATGGGTCGACGTAAATAAAAAAAAAAAATAGAAACCCCGAAAGATAAAAAAGAAAGAGCTAATTGAAAAGTCCTTTTTTTTCCCACATCGAAATTCGAATTCGCGACTCATGGCTTTTCAAATTAAAATTCTCGTCGCGCCCTCAATTTGTATAACGCTTATGTCCGCAAGAGGAAGCCACTGAGAATAACCCGGTAATCTTGACAGAAGCGAAACACAATGAGGATTACGCGAAAGGAATGACTCGTGAAAAAGTTGGTAGCACTGCGAAGGACTCGGGTCGAGTGAACGGAAGAAAAATTATCCTCCAAGTGAAAATGACTCAGTGCCACATAAAGATAAGTATTATTTATTACCTAACATTAGTATAGATTAGGTTGGCTTGGCTGACACTTCAAAAAATTCAATTAATTTAATAAAAAATAAGTCTTACATTTTACTTGCACGATATCAAGACACAAAAATTTTGTTTATACCTATGTTCATGTAAATACACAGATGGGAAACTCGGCGAGAAGTAAGAAAAATAGTTCTCCAATTCGCCGAAGCGCGGCGCCACCGTCGCCTCCATCGGTGCACCACGGAAAACACAGTTATGGTAGATCCGTATGCTCGCATGGCGAGCGAACGACAAGGGGAAAGAAAAAAGAAAATACATAAAGTGAATAAAGGTGTGGAAAATGAAAATACGAATGGATCGATAAGTTACCGGGAAGGCGCGCAATTTGAGTTTCTCGGAAATTGCACCACTCTTTCTATGCTTCGCTGTGACTGCAATGTATTACAGTGTTATATAGCCGCTGGTAATGGTGACAATATTGCAGCTGGGTTGTTGGATACTACTACCATTACTGTTGCTACTAAGTACCGATACTAGTGAGCTAGTAGTATCACTGTACTAGTACGCTATACTAAGATCAACAACCTTTTACGAGTCGCAAACTCCTCGTACTTCTATTTACCCTGACTCTTTCCTCTTGGTTCGGCTGTATCTACACTCTACTTGATTATTGCTGGTATTGCTATACCGAACTAACCCCAGGAAACCTTGCAGACCCCTGTAAAACATCCCCTTGGACAATTCCACTAATACAAGTAATTCCAGGATTAATTGCGTTTTCTGAACGTTATTCGGAGAAGCCGTAAGAACATCCCTTTGTACGTGTACGCGGACAATGCTGAAGTAATTACGGGAATAATTGCCAACGACTGGCATCGTTGATAAGGGAGAGAATTATTATTTTTATTTCTCGAGTGAATAATATTTTTGGAATTTTTCTTTGAATTTTTATTAAGTATTCAATTTTTGGTCACTTTTTTTCTGCAAGTGTTTTTTTCTGTACGATTTAATTTTTTTAAATTAATTAAGGCTGGTATGAATCATTGTACCTTGGTATTTTTTATACTTGGGGGGGTACTTACCCCCCTCACCCCCTGCCGTGCAGAACTTTAGGTACAAAGTTCAACTGACGAGGTGGCCGAGAGGTTAAGGCGTTGGACTGCTAATCCAATGTGCTCTGCACGCGTGGGTTCGAATCCCATCCTCGTCGATTATTTTTTATTTTTAATAATGAAATCCAAAAATATTTTTAATTATCTTTTGCGACGTGATTTTTTGATTCACGATTACAAGGCGACTCCGGTTATCGATACAGATGACGTTCTCGCTTTCCGGTTCCCTTCGGGTCGCCACCCTGTTCGGAAGCTACGTTCTCGGATTGATTCGTACAGTTACGCCAATGTTCTCGAAAGATTTCGTTATTGTTTAACTGAGGTCGAGGTGCTCGAATCTGCTGCGACGTACCGAGTTGCCCTTCAAAGGAGAATACCCGACGGAGACGTCTCCACGGACCGGTAGAAACCCGGCTGAGATACCGGCGCCCTGCTGGAGATGGGCAAAGGGCTCTAGAGCGGGCGGAGACAGAGTTTTGATACGGCTAAAGGGCAGGGGAGGAACCCCCTGACCCGGGTTAAGGATGTGGTGCCCAGCTGACGCCCGATGCCCTGGGGAAGCGGCCGTGGAGGATCTCCAAAAGTTACGTACCCGTTCGCTAAGGAACGCTCTCGATTTGGTTTAGAGGGACAACTCGAAGGAAAGGAAGAGTCATCGGCTACAAGGATCTCGACCAATGAGAATGATTAGTTCTCGAATTTGGCTATTGTCAAAATCAGTCTGTCTCGGGGCACCGACCGAGGTGTCACGAACTGCCTCGCGCTCCCGTGATTTCTGTTGATAGTTTTTCTAGCTGTGTTTTGATACGGTATAAAAAGTTCTCGCGATATACAGAAAATTCTATGGATTTTCTGTAAGTGTTCCGGAGGTGTAGTGCTGTGCCCTAGTGCAGTGCCCACCCGAGTGTCATCTGGATGCAGTTCTCGGCCTTCACGGATCAGCTGCACCAGCTCCGGTGAGTACTCCCAAATTATTATTTGGTGAAGGATTTTCGTTTTCATAAGTCTGATTCGGTATGTTACGTTCTCGATCCGTTGCTATCTGCACCCCACATTATTTCCCTGACGCTTCCTCCGACCCTGTCTACCTTAACCTAGCAGCCTGAACGGCCGCGCATTTCCGTAACCGTCTGCGGCCGTTCGTGCAGCCAGTTGCGTTTGCTGATTTTACGCGATCTAAAAGATATGTTGAGGAACCCTGAAAGATACGATTTTCCAATTTTTTTTTCTAAAAATAAAACAGCTTAATCAACCCCCCCCCCCCCCCCCCATGATTCGGTACCATCTTTGACATTTTTATTCAAGAGAATAAAACAGTATGCGGCGCCAGGTACAAGAAATAATCGATATATCGATTAGAAATTTTGAGCACGATATACGTTGTCATAGAATTTAGTGACGCTGGTTCAATGAAATTTTATTGATCGATTGATTCCCTCAAAATACAAAAAAAAACTGTAATTAATCCCCCTTGTTAATTATTGATTTAATGTATCATTAAGCATGTATCTATACGCTCTGCAATTAATGAATCGAATATTAATAAAACATTGAAACTTTGATAACTGCGATTCACGGAACAGAGGGGGGGGGGGGGTGAGGATGGGGGTTAAAATAAATTGAAAACCAGGAAAATGAGAATAGTACAAAGATCACTGACCTACATCACAAAGCCAGCGAAAAAGACTGCATTTCATTCTTTTTGTCCTCGCTTGAGGTTTCGCTATGCTGCCAAGAGTAAAAAAAAAGAAAAGGAGCGATGACAGAAAGCAAGAAAGATATTACGAGAAGAAACGATGGGTTCGTCCAGTCGAGGAGGTGAATTTAAGAAAGAAAAGATGCATTTTTCGTACCTGCAAGGCGTCAAACGCCAGAGATGCAACCGATGCATTTCCCAAGTGCATTGTCACTCGGTCGATGCACTTTTCTCCAGGTCACGTGCATTATTTATCATACCTCGTATGCTTACTGTGAACACTTTTTTTTATCATATATCCAAAATGAATTGTGGATGCACTTTTGAGAATTCCTTATCGGATGCACCGGTGCAGCCAGTACAAAGCATGTTACAAAATTGCATACGATTCCCTGCACGTGTTTACATTCGCTGATAGTATTATTATTATAATAAAAAAAATTGCAATCATCAAAATGCATATTTTGTACAAAAATATTAATCCAAAAAAAAACGTAGCTATATATTTTTTCAAAATTATTTTTCATTTTCACTAGCATCTCTTATTCGTCAAAGCAAATGACGTATGACGCTATACTGTTGTAATGCCTCAGAACCTCGTGACCTTATTTTACAGGCAGTCGAAGTACAGGTCGAGCAAAAGGTCTGATCAATGAAACTGCCGAGTCGCGTCCACTCATTCGAGCCATTCCTAATAAAATAATATCACGTGCCGATGAAGGAAGTAAAACCGGGAAGGAAGTCATTGCCCTAGCTGGTTGCACTTCCTGTGCATTCTCTGCGCATACGGGATGACATAAGTAGTATCGATACGTATCATTAATCCTTAACGAATTCGCTTGATTTAATTAATTCAATTAATTAATTAATTTATCCTTTCATCAGGCCCAATTCATTGAATGCTCATTGGCTCACGCCATAATCCGTAAAAATTATTATTATACATTATATATGTATATTATATATCGTCACGTGATAATTCGTAAAAAAAAATAATAAAGTTAAAAAAATAAAGACAGTTCTTCCCTCTATGTACGCAGGAGCCTAGAAATTAACATTCTAGTTTCGACTATTCCCGTGTAGATGGCGAACCAATCTGTCGATAAGGGCGCTGCATGCGGACACTATCGGAACTATTAGTATAAAATAATAACGAAAATATTGAAGGAATCTTGAAAGTTAGTTGACCTTTTTTTTTGCTACTGCCACAACGCGTCACTTGGATTCCTTTCGAAGATTGCAGATGCACCGAAAGTGGGGGAGATACGAAAATTGATGTGGTAATCGAAGCGACAAAAAAAAACGGAGATCGGTAATGGCAGCTGCTGTCGGCTGACCCCCCCCCCTCCCTGCACTCCCCTAACCTCTTTTTTCTTTTCCTAGAATCCTTTCATTTTCCCACTTTGCAATTTCCTTCCTTTCTATTCGCTTATTTCAGGTATCTCTTTCTACCTTCAGTTTCTGTGCTCCAATCCCTTCGGAATTCAAGGCGTCGATATTGCACAGATACTGAGTCTATTTATGTAACGATAATTGACACCTGTCAAAAATCGATAACGTATAATTGACAGGTACGTTTTGTGATTTTTTGGATTTATATATTATTCAATATCTGCATTGCGGCCGAGTATAACGAGGGCTGGACGGCAAAAATTTTGTATAAACTTTTTTTGGCGGTAGAAAAAAAGTGCATTATTGCATTTTTGAGAAATTCAGGTATAACGAAACTATTTATCGACTCGCGTACAGCTGGCAGGTTGTCCTTGAGTTTTGGACGGACAGGTGGCACGTGATTGGACAACTTGCTAAAAAAAAAAAAAATTGCAATATTCGATCGGTTCTCGTTACGCCAATCCCGATGTCACGTGTCGCGTTACGTTAATTTTTATTAATTTTTTTTTAATTCTCGCTGCAGACTGTTAATGTCACGTATACGAGTATTAAGTATAGGAATATGCAAGCAATTGGATATTAAATTCTGACAGTCACGTTACCAACGGAAACTCTTTTGACCACTATATTTTTTTTTCAGTTGGTACTAGTTGGTTCTTTTTGTTCCTTTCTCGTTTTAGAAAAAGGGTTTAACTAACCCTTCGTTCCTGAGATATTTATCAATACAGTCGAACATCTGCTAGGTTGCGCGAGAATAATATTACTTATCGAGTGCAGCTGCCTAATATTGGTGTAATTTGAATTTTTATTAAAGCGCAAGCCGAAGGGAATTATTTTGAAAATACTTTTTTTTTTCTTCTAAATTAAAAGTCGTTAATACGAAATAATTTAAATATTTTTCTGAGTAGCAGGTAAATAACAATTTTACCTGGATACGATATAGAAAGTGCATTATATGGGAAAAAAAAAATCTTAAATCATTCAGCTATAAGCAGTGTTTGTATTAGTGTTAATTGAAAGCGGAGGACTGGCAGTATCGTATTCCCAACGATTCAATTGAATAAAATTGAACGCCGCCGGCATAATGCACTGGATGCACCACGCTGCACCCAACTCTGAACCCAAGTACTGCTTTCCTGATACAATGGGTGCATCGGTGCATCCCGGCAGAATATACTGGCTTAAAGGTTGGTATCAAAAGAGGGCGAGTCACATGGGTAGAGTCAAATATTTCTGTAGAAATTTTAAGGAAAAAAAAAATGACTCCAAAATATTTTTCAAAAATATATTAGTATACTTGGAATTTAGTAAAAAAAAAACAGTTTTATTTTACCTAAAAATTGTACAAGGTATAACAACCTAATGGATACTGACAGATTTGGAAAATTTTCTGATTTTTATAGACATATCGTAATGCATCCATCGCGTTGCGTTTCGTTGCATTTTGCAAATGCACTTTTCGTTCCTCGAATGTGGCAATGCGATTCGACAGGATGCACAAGACGGAAATAGGTAAAAATGTTGTATCGAATTTTGCACGATACGTGGGATACGGACAAGCGGAAACAAAGGGAGAGATTAAGTGAGAAAAATCGAGAAGCTAAAAAATATCGTGAAGAATTTCGCAGATGGTAAGCCCGAAAATGCACTAGACGAAGATAAAGTGAAAAAAGGAATTTTCCATTTCGAAATTTCCGCACGATATTTTTTTTTTTTCTCTACAACCCTTTACATCGAGTCTGCAACGTTAGTACTTGCATGGGATTTTATGTAGATTTCCGGATTTACATGATTTTCATGTAGCGTCTTCTCCTCTTGAGATTCCCTAGGGAAGATTCCACGAATAAATAATCCCTAGATGCTGGTGTGGGGATTCGGGGAATCCCCGCGGTCTCAGATAAATTTTTTGTCATGCGCGGAAAAGCTAGATGCCAAAGAGCATAATGTGTAGAAAGGAATAAGTGAATTGTAAAAAGATGAGGGTTAAAACTAAAATAAAGCAAAGAAAAAGTAAAAATTTCTATACCAAAATTTTTTAAAAACAAACGGGATCAAAAAAAAAAATGATAATTTCAAATCCAGCCGTGACTATGAGGATTTTATGTATTTTTGGAAAATCCAAAATTTCATAGCTATCCTCATACACTTACAATTATTACACCCTTGACATCCATTAGTCAACTAATGAATCGATCACTATGATAAATAAACATTGATTGCAGCATGTCAATAAAATCTTATTTCCATAAACAAGCAAACTATAACAGTCCACAGGGAATCGGCTGAAATGATATTTGGAATTTCATGTCAAAATAACGAGTAGAGCAACAGAGTACTGGTCGTTACAAAAGTACCCGGCTATGAGTGCCAGAGCAAAATCAATCGATGAACATTTTGAACGTGACTTTACGCAATTTAGAAAGTAAACAATACATACATTTATTACCACGAAATATTTTCTTTTCAATTAATAGATAATCGATACTCGATCATCAATCATTTTGAAAAAAATCTTTTGAAGCGTCCTATATAGGCGCTACAACCATCAAGTTCACAGACTGTTTGATTGGCATTCGTATAAATTATGCAACGCGTCTGGCCAATCTCGCGTTGCATAATATCACGCCGACACACGATCAATTCCCATTACCGCGTCAATACCTCAACCGGTATCGAATTTAGGCTGCGTTTTCAACCTGATTGCCGATGTGATATCAATAGACAAAGAAAAACTAAAAAGAATGAATATCGAGTGACGAAATTAAAATAGCAGGAAATTCAATACGTAACATAAATAAAAAAAAAAAGACACAAAATGTCGTCCAGTGAAACTGCAATTAAACAATAAAATACAGACCTTAACGCGTTGCAAATTCATTGGGAAAATTTAAATTTTACTGGCGAATCGACGATGAATTGAAGCACCGTGCGAAAAACGAGCAGTGCAGAAATCCACCGTTGCATAAAAAAAAAGGTCCACATTCGTGTAAATCCTTCTGGGCTCTTGTTTCCGCCATTAATTTTGTCCCATGTCCATGTGCAGGCTCAATATGTACAGGTAGTGTTATAAACTTTGTAAAAAAAAAAATTTACTCTGTATTTTTTTTTCCTACATATTTATCATTTCCCTATACGAGTATGCAAATTACCCGCTCGTCTTCGTTCAATGTTACAGCGCTTAAGATTGTCGATCGTTAAGAAGTTATTATTTATATAGTCTTGTAAGATCGTAAGAAAGTAGCTACAGGCTTGAGAAAAAGTTGAGGTCTACATTAAGAGTAAAGTTGTAATGTCAAGAGAATTAAAAATAAAACAATTATTATGATACAAGGACACGTGGACGAAATTTTAAAAAGCCATAATTGTACACATTGTAAGGCGTCCATATAATTTTAATGCATCATACTTGCCATTTATAAAGATGAGATCGATATCGATCGATTATAAATCCATGTGAAGATTTCACCATACCATTCATACATGTAACGACAGTTCCACTCTGAGGGACCATCTGCTTGTAACTGTCGCTGGAATGTGAAGCTGACGTTGGCCTATTATAGGTTAGTATTAAATTTCAGGCACTAGACTTTAGGATCTAGAAAATCAATAAAGATCATTCGTATTAATGTCTTATCGTAACGCGTGCTTCGGGCTGGTTGAGGTTTATTTTTAAAAAGGAAAATGTTAAATCAAGTTACTCGAGCTTACCACGTGATCGGCAGGTGAGATGGTTCAAGATGTTGAGAAGAACAAGAATATTCGACACGAAGTATCCTTTGGTTTCTACTGAGATATACCCTGTGGTCTTTCGAAAGATGCACCTGCCACTGAATTCCTTACATTGATTTTCTATCGATTTGATTTCTCGTTCTAACCTATAAAAAAAAAAAAGAAGGAGGAAACACTTACGCGGAATGCTTAAAGTCCCGTAACATACGCGTGTACGTTTAAAATGTAAATTTTGAAACGTCTCGAAATAACTATTTGTCTCTTTTGCCTTATTCCGAGTGACTTTTATTTTTCAAACTGACGCCAGCTGCTGCGATCATGCAAACTCAGGTAGGCAAACGCGACGTGAAATCTTTAACGTTGTCGATCAGCGCCATCTGGCGTTTATCCGAACAACTATTGCTACCAGGGGGGCCTTGATAAATTGGTGGCAAATTTTCGTATCTCTAAGATGGGTCTATGTACCCTGTGGCCGCAAAGTTTTACGTTCCGGAATGCGTTCGAAATAGGTTTACTAGTGCACTGCATCCAATTACACGGGAGAGTGATCTGCATGCTCTGGCAAACACCCTGAAGTCTGATACGTATGTATATAGGTATAACCACATTGATGGACCCTGGCTTACCCTTTACTTTCTGCTTCGTGTACCCTTTGGCTTTCACGTACCGAGACCTTCTTCCGCTACTGTGCGGCCATTGCTTCTCTGGCTTGTTCTATCCATATATATGTATATAGACCTTACCAGGGATTTAGAAAGCGTCTTAAGTACCGTTTCCATTGAAGCGTCGCGAACGATCATGGCATCGAATGAACCAGGCTGAAATCCTATGGATCTGACATAAAATAAATTGTACAGATTGGACTGATATTCATTTTAATTTGAACTTTGATCGAATGCACATTTTTATAGTACTCGACAGGCAATCCTCGTTAGTGTCGTGTAGTTGGAGGTTTGAAAAAATTTTTGTCTTTTAAGTACGAATCGTATTGATTTTTTTCTTTTTCAAAAAAGGAAGGATCTCTGAGCTCGAAACAGCTGTCAAGAGCAAGAGTGCGGAAAAGTTCTGGAGCCCTTCGTGCGAGGGGATGAAAGGGCCGTACTTATTCCTGTAAGGGATAGAAAAAAGGGCCGGAACTGGAAGAAGCCGGAAAACGTGACGAGAAGGTTCTTGCCGAGATTTTGATTTATTGCAATATAATGCCAATCGTAGTTCACGTCCTGAATACGATAGTGAAAATGGCGTATAAGAATTTTTGAGACTCAATTTATTCTGGAATAAGTAGGATGAAAAGAAAAGTCATTAAATCATTCTATAAGTCTTGCCATATATATATATATAACTTTGGATCTTACGTTGTGAGACTTAAAATTTTTTTTTTGAAAAATGTATCTCAAAATGTTTTGAAATTTCCAAGGCTCCTTTTCCCGATCGTCAAATTTTGTCTGGGCGTCAATTCTCCGTTTCTCAAATTTCAACCGATCTACAGTCGTGCGGCTGGACCAGCTGCTACCCCTAGTCACGTGTATCTCAGACGAAAATGTACCCTTAGCAAAATACAAACGTCAAAAATTATTTCGAGAAGGCACGAGTCCCACTCGTGTCGGGACTCACCCTTAAGAGCCTTACGCGTATATAAAACGCTTCCCCCAAGGGGCCCTGGAAAAGCCTCAGAGGGTCGGACCCAGCATGAGTCCCAAAACTGAAACTGACACGTGCCCATCTGCTGGGCCGTTTTTCTTGTTCGCTGTTAAGAAATTGCCCGCAGACTCTCGCGGGCAGTTTTGGGCCATTCCTACCAGCTGTTCATAATGGGCCTTTTCTTTTGGGCCAGGTCAAATTTTTTTTTTTTATTTTCTATTCCTATGTACGAGCAACGGAACCCCTAGAAAAATCTACTTGGAGTATTTCTCTGTAACCTCGAAAAATCATTGAATTTTATTTAACATGCATAAATTCAATAATAATTTTTTTTTTTAATGAGTCCATAATTAATTTTTCTTATCATTTTCTCTTCCATTATCCAGCAACTACTTTTACTCCCATTTTCTTATGACCAAGTAAAATATTTCGCCTATCAATGAATTTCACGTCTTTTTGTTTTTCCTCATTCTCGAAATTACTTCCTACGCCAATCGCTTATTCATGAGCTTTTATCGTGTCTGTTTTTCTCTTCCTTTTTTATCACCCAGATCTCTCATCAGCCTGCTTATCCCTAGGGAATATTTTTTCTTGATTGTCGACAGTAAAGTGAACGACACATGTTACTGTATCATCGTCATTCAATTACCAAGCAGTTCCTCGTATGTCCTGCCTGAGTACCATCGACATAAACTAGCACGTAGAAAAGAAACCCTGAAGGCGTAACCCAGAACGCTTAAAGAGAAAATAAAAAAAAAAATTGCATGACGTAATTAGAAAAAAAAAATTATATAGAATTATATTGAATTATATAGAATTCATTGATATAGCTAAATAAAATCAAATTTCAACGTAATAAAATTACGCGTTACCACTCGTGAAAAATTGTATAACGGGTGTTCGATATAAATATAATTGAATATCGAATAACATTATTTATTTTTTAATAATAATTTTTAATAATTCGTAAGAAGATTTAACCGAGTAGCCATTATGTATTTAGCTGCTATAAATCTTGCTAGGATTTTTTTTTTTACTTGTCCGATTTGGTAAGGGTTGGTGGTTAGTTTTAGAGGGTTGGTCGAAAAGTGCAATGCCCACTAAATCAAACGAACTCTATTCGGGGATTCCCCTATTTCTTTTTTTTTTCCTTCTCCCCGTTATTACCGACAGATCAACCCCTCGCCCGATCTGTGTAATACTAGACGTTACTCGAATCTATACCTACAGGGTGTATCTAATTGACATCAACAAACTACCCTTAGCGGGTGTGGGACCTGATCGATTTCCGGTACTGTTTGTTCCCACCCCCCCCCCCCCCCTGAAAGGGGACCAGCTTCATAGTTAGGAAATACATACAGACACTTAAGGGATGAATAAATGAGCAGGGCCAATGAAGGGGGGGGGGGGTGAATTACTTAAGCGGAGTGTAAGGGTAGTTGGTAATTTTTTTTAACCACCCTATAAAATATAATTATCGAAATATGGTTGGGATAAATTTTTCCATGCAAATCGTCAAAGTTACGTAAGGGTTGTAAATACCCAGAGAACTCACCCTTATCGGACGGGGCTCGAATCGCGCAAATTCGCAGCCCCTAGGTAAACGTTATTAGAAACAGATATCGCGGGCACCCAAGACCTTGCTTTAAGGGTGCAGAAGCGCTCTTGATCTAATAAGGGTAAAGGTTAGGGGTTGGGCTCGTGCTGGCTGGGGGGATGGAAAGACTGGGTATACTCACGATAGGGTAGAAAATGGTGGGGGAATTGAAGTCGTGGGGGGTGGGAATATTACTAGGTAGATGCTTTTACCTACTATGGGTCTTTACTACGCGAAGGGATGTTCACCCCAGGTCAATACACTATATTTCGATACGTGACCCACAAAAATGAGCTTCCTTACGCAACCCCTCCTGCGCTATATCTGTATTCAGCTATATAACCTATAGAGTATTTTATATGAACCCCTATCGCAGGATTTTTCATCCCTTAAAAATCAATAGTCAAATCGTCAGACTTTACGATAAGACTGTCATTCGTTTTTTAATACTTCGAAGGGGGATGAAAATTTTTTATTAAAAAAAAAAAAAGTTTACAAGAGGGTTAAATTTTGAGACTTTTCGAACATTTCTTTTTATCTACAGATCCCGTTGGTGTATTTTGAATTCATTTTTTTTTGCTATTTTTTTTTGTTCGTTCTTGCTCTGTCTTTTTCGTCGATTCGTATAAAAGGATCGCGCGGGGGTTGAAGTGAGAGAAAAAATGTTAATTATCAAATTGCTCGATATTAACGAATTCATTGGGGCTAAATCTAGTTACGTTTCTAAGGGTGGCCGTTTATCTGCTACTAATTCAAGTAACGCAAGGGAAACTCACCCTGTTACGTATTTTACGTGCTATTTTATTTCTTGGTCATTTTCGGGCCCTTTTATGGGTCTGTCACGTATGTGGGCATTCGTGCGAAAACGTCCCATTCAATCTCGTTCGATCAATTCCATTATCGCTTGAGAGCCGACAAAACGAAAATGACCCATCGTGTCGAATTGCGATGCACTTTGCACTGCGAGGTGCATTATATTTTTGAAAAAAATTTTTTGCAAATTTTACAACTTTCCTCCATTTTGAACGTCAGGGTTGATTATTTCGATCGATCTAATCATTTTGATAATTTTTTTTTCACCTTTCGCGATTGTCAAATAATTTTTCAAAATTGTTCTTCGGGGTGTGTTTGGAATTGCAGGGAGTTTCGGGGATGCTGCAGGAAATCGTATTGGGAATTGCAGGGATGGTTAGAAAACATGAAAGCAGGGCTCGAGGGCTGCTGCTCTCAAATTCATGTGGAATTTAAGGGAGAACTGGATATGCAAACGTCTCCAATCTGCATCTCTTGATTAAGAGGGTACCGATGCAACTGCAGATGCACTTACAGCTGCATCGAGCTTTGGTCCTTGTTGCATCTGCTTTGAGTCCTTCATACGAATTGATATATTTTACGTACGTGACATAAACACTCCTGCTAACGACTTTAGTATCAGGATATATGATAATAGAGACACGTGACTCGTCTGCATTGCAAAATTGCATTGAAATTTTTAAGGCTAATTGCATCTGTTAAATCTATTTATTATTGCACAAATTCCATCTGACCTCTCGTAGCTACCGTTTTTTTTAGCAAAATTTGAAAGTTTCTCTCGTGATCTTACAAAAGGAAAAGTCAGACTGAAGAAAAGATTCGATTTATCCTTGAAGGCTTCCGCGCTATTTGTCCTCTTGTCTCATTTGCTATCGTTCGCTCCTTTATTCACGTCGCCGACATTATTACGCGATTCATTCGAGCAAATCCGGATTACTTCGGTTTCACATGGATAACGAATAGTGTAAATTCGCAGAAGACACGTACAGGCCGATTGCGAATTATGGTATTCATAATATGCATCACTTCCTTTATTATAAACGAATCGCGAATAAATAAATCGCAATTCCACGTATTCAGTATTAGTGAAATTTTTCATATAAATTTTAAGTCGACTCGTCCATTGACGTGCCTCGATGCCTGTTAATTTTTTGAGTCATTTTATTTTATTTTTTTAATTCAAAATTTGTTCCACCCTTTCATGTTTACCTGTAGTCAATGTAAAAAAAAAATCTCATTTTGCAAGCATCTACTTTGGCTGGTCCCGATTAAAAAAGTTGCGGGCTCTTCAGCATCCGTAAATACCCTCCGAGCTTAATGACGAAACCCGTAAACTCCTGTAAAAGGGTTGTTGCCGACACGAAGATATAAGTAGCTACCTTTAAATGTAATTGATAATCAAGCGGTTGATTTTAATTCTATAGATATATGTAAATAAAAGAATAGTCACGTAATACCGTGTCAAAGTTTATCCCATGTTGAGAGCCACTCTCGTGTAGAATTCTCAGGTTTGCTGATCCGAGGGATGAAAAGTGTGTGGTGGGGATGGCTGCGCGGTCCGGATGCGCGTGAGCATGTAAAGCCTGGCTGACTCTCAGAGCGAGCGTGAGTGCTCAGCGAGTAACATCTAGTCGGGTGCTCGGGCCGGCTTTGCCACTCGATTAGTCTCGATTATTGGCTTTGATTGTTTTTAAATCAAATCCATTTGAGCGAAGTCGAGTCGAGTTTGGGTGAAGGAGAGAGTGCGGTTTTTAACGACGGAAGATAAGATTGCATTTATTTTTTTTGTTATTATTTTCTCCTTCAAGAAACAATTGATACGAATATTTCGAACTAGTGAATGTGATATTTTGAACTTATCCTGGACACGAACCACAGTAGCGTTGAGGTTTGAGTCTGGTTTCCTCGATATCTGAAACTCGAGGCGAATCGGTTACGAGTATGTTAAATATTTTTGTTCTCTCCAATACGCTATCCCTGTACAGATTGACATATCCAATGAACCGCGAGAACTGAGTTGTTTCGAGTTATTTGAACGTACTGGCGGTTTTATGTTTCTTAAATACGGTATAGGTGACTTACTGGTGTCTGGGATTTTTATCCGATAGTCGTGACGAATCTTGTGTGACTTTTATAAAGTGTTAGTATAAATATATGTCGGATATATCTACGGTAAAAAAATATATTGAGTGTTCTGATCGTTCTAGAAAAATATTGCTACGTGCTTTCGAGTGACATTTGAATAATAAAAAATCGTAAATAATCCTAAGAATCGTACGCAAAGTGCAGCTCCTCGACCGATAGAAAATTTCAAAAATCCGAAACCTAAAGTGAGTCTAAATATCGAAACTAAAAGGAAGAAGATACTTTCGCGTGTGTTTTGACTCTCACGATATGTGTCTCTCAGTGAACTTGAGTGATTGACAAGTATCGACAGTCGATTAATGCTTGTGGATTATTCCGAATCGGAGGCTTCGTTCACGGTGAGACCCGATCGGCCGATTTTTCTTCTGACCAAAAGGCAAAAAGGTAAGAAAAACTGTCACTCTAAAGTTCTCAGTATATTTTATCTGCATTACTTCGTATGCAAATTGTCCAGAACGAGTATCGCTAGATAAACGCGTACTTCGGCCGACGTGTAAAATAAAAAAAAAAAAAAAAGAAGAGTACATCGACGGGAAGTAATCATACAGAGGCGATAAAACTGCATTCCGTTACCGAGTAATAGGCCGTTCTTATGAAATCCAAGTCGTTCGAAAACTCGTATGGGAAGCATAAAATAAGATACAGAAAAGTAAGAGAAACAAAATACGAGATTGGTCAGTGTCCAGTATCTATGGGGGGGTGTTTCTGGTCTCGATCGATCTTCAAATTAGTTTCGTTAATAAGAGTAGCAGAAAGAGGGGGTAGAAGAAGGAGTCTGTGGCGATGGGTGAAGGGTTCGAAAAATACTCCGTTTTGAGACAACAATAGATCGTGACTCGAGGCGGAGAGCTCGACACACAAAACACAGAGTGCAAAGGAGAGAAAGAGAAAAACAAAGAGAGGAGAAGAGTAAAATACGTAAGAAAAACACACAAGAGTGGTATAGCACTATGGTGGCGCGAGGGTGTAACGTTCGACAGGGACTATTTTTTTTTACTCTATTTACTGTGTATATATATATACTGAAACACCATAACGACTCATGGGTCCCCATGAAGCACGAACAACAACAATTTCGACACCGACTTCAGGCATCTTGCGACACGACGACAATAGTCGCGCTGTACTCGACCTTTTCTTTATTCACTATCGAATTAACGCACAACGAGATCTTTGAGACTTGGCTGTTTCAAAATGGCTGACGAAAATTTTTTTTGGAAATTTTTTTTAGAATTCATGTCACTCGGATAAAGGAGTCTATTAATTCTATTATCTTTGAAACTTTTTTTTTTGCTTCTTTTATGACGGGTTTATTTATCGTGAGATTTTGACGTTTCGAATCGATGTTAATTTTTTTGCGGCGTGATATTTTTTTTTTTTTTTTTTTTTTTTTTCGTAATATTCTTATGGGCCCGTTTATGACGATGAATAATTTTTTGTGGTCCATGAATATTCGATATAGGCGTAGATTTAATTTCGTTCCGTAAACACACAGATTGGCATTGTCGCTGCTCGCTTGCGATACAAATCGTTAAACGGAGGTTGTCGTGTTCTTATGGGAAATTTTGAATCGATGGGGTCTGCGCCAGAGACACGTGGCTTCGCTGGGACAATACGGGACGCTTTTGTGGGATAAGAATTTTGTCTCTTTCTTTTTTATTTAGGTTGCGCGTCGTACCATTGCCAACGCCATAACGAGATAGGGAGACACCATAAGCTGGTATTTAATGGTGGTATGGCGTGCAACCCTACAATAATTCTGGAGGCTAATTTATTGGCACCGGGTAGAAGTCTCGTTCCTCTGGCACGCCATTGGCATCTAATTCTTAGGGGGGTTGGACGGTGGGGGGAGGCGTATGACAAGTAAAAAGTTCGCCATGACGTACGTAACATGGGTGCCAACGAAATTAAGAATTCGTGAGCGAAAAAAAAAAGTTCAAAAATTACTATTCGAATATTATTTATATTCCCAAAATTTGAAATACAAAAAATTCGTACTGCGAAAGAACGTAAAATTTACTCGGGCATGTGAAAACCGTATGATTTAATTAGGCGCCGTTAATTAGGCTCGAGAATCGAAGAGAGTGATTATCGGGATGCTGATTAGTCGGATATCGATTAATCTCGAGCATTCATATTTTTTTTTTCTCTGATTGGTAACCTCCGTCTCCTTTTCGTACTGTTCGACTCTCCCCGACCTTCGTCATCTTGCCAGGAAGTCTCTCGTTACGGCTAATTAATCTCATTACGTGGAATTCATGCCGATTAACGGACTAATCGGCTTTCACCGAAGATGCATACGGATAACGCGCGTAGCCGATATGGGAATATAATTGGGAGTGTAGGAGGACAAAATGTAATAATAAATTTATTAAAAAATTTTCGAACAGCGCGACTAACAAACGGAACCGTTGATTATGATTATAATTAAAATTTTGGGAAAAAAATAATTGAACCGGAAGTTTTCGTCGACGTGACGAAAAATAATTTTAACTAGTCTCACCGTCACGTGGATGGATTAAATATTGAGGGCCGAGGTGGGGAGGGAGGGGGACGTCTCATAATGAAAAGTAATCATTTGAATTGTAACCAATCGTGTCGCAGTATAACAATTGACCTCGAGCGTGACGAGGAAACCTAATTACACTTTGGTATAATTAGATGGTAATTGAATCCTGCGTAGGTAATACTTTACCGTGATACCTATGCGCCTAGTTCCCTTGTGTTTAGCAGCAACCTCAGTTTACGCTTGTTTAACGTTACGGTGAGTTTGGCCTATGGCGAGAAAAATTGAGCAACAAGTATCAAGTGCAAATCACTATGGAATTGAATGACAGTAATTTTATCTCTGGGGTTTTTTTGAAAATTTTTTTTTGAGAAAATAAAAAAAGTTTTTCGATTTTTCGTTTTTACACGTCTAATCCGATTCCTTTGACGTACCTTGCACGGGGGTCAAGACCAGATACTCTTCGTCGGGTTCTTGCCTGATGCATCGTTCTTGCACTTTTTCCAGGGTGAGTAAATTTTTTTGGATTTTTTATTTTTCACCCATCTCTTCCGCTTGTGGCAACTGGCAGGACTCTTAAGGCCTGTTCGAGGCTGTGGAGAGAAGCTATGCTGGACCAGCCAAGGTATAGGCTAGTTGGGAGTGCAGGGTGCAGTATAGTAAAGTGCAGTAAGATGCAGTGCAAGTGCATCGAATCGTAGGACGAGATTCTATCGTGTAGTAAAAATGCATATAAGACGTGAAGATGGAAAGGAGGGGAAGTTGAGTAAAGAGGGTTAAAGGGGATCGACGGGGGGGGAGGGTAGGGGGAGTCAAGGTAGCTACATCGGGGCCTTACCTTTTTGAGCTCTTCCTTTTTAGGGCCCTTTTAAGAACCGGTTCGATCCAATAATAATTCGAGGCTCGTGCCCTGCCTGCTTCGATCGGCCGCTCGACTCGTTTATTCTCTTTATTCAATGCACGTTGCATCTACCTGCATCAGGAAGATGTAGCCAAGAAGGCCGGCATTGATGATAGGGTAGATTTTTTTTTTTTAAGTGAAAGGGGATGCAATTTCTTTTTTCTTTTCTTTACTCGGCTGTAAAAGAGGATGAAAGGTTTATAAAAATTGGAGGATGCCTGTTACCTTGTGCTCCTGAGAAGAAGGGCGTGGCTCTTGTTTTTCTCCAACCTGATGCACTTTATCGCTGCAACCAACTCGGTGGGTGCATAGAAATTTGAATTTATCGAATTTTTTTTTTTGGGGTTTATTATTATTGAATCTATCAGATTTTTGATAGACTCCGTTATTATTTTGACACGGTAATTGACGCTGGATCGGAAGCTGGGATATCATTTTTGTAAATGCACTTTTTTTAGGAGGGGGGAGGAATGACTGGAAATGTTACTAAAAAAATATAAGGATCTATGGAAATGCGTGGGATGCGAAGTCCAGGTATTTTTTTTGGATTTCAACACGTGAGATCCTAACTTCACAATCGTATCGAATTGTCCTCTGTGCGTGTAATCAAAATCTAATGAATCCGGGTGCATTCGAATGATATTTGCACGAGACTCGTCATATCCCAGTCCATTCGTTCGGCTCATTAGCGATCGTTAATTACAGTTCGATTGTCGATATTTAGTTTACTCTTTTTTTTTTAACAGTTACATGCATTTCTGTGCACATGTTGCTTTTTTTTATTTTGCATAGACCATCCTACGTTCTTCTCTCTCTCCGATGCACATGTAGGGTCTATTACTCTCGCTGCTGCACTGTTAATTCCCCTTTGCATTCTACTGTCGCGCTAACCCTGTATGCAGTTGCATTTATTGCAGCCGTCCGATCGAAACGAGTTTGCATTCGTCACGTAGCGGCGAATAACATTTGTCGGCACTTCGCGTCTATTTATTTGTTACGTGACCAGGTAGATACTATTTCTTTTTTTTTTTCAAATTCCTGAAAAAGTGCATCGCCAACCACTTAAGTTGCATCGTAGTGCCGAGAAATATTGTGGAATTATGATTTACGAAAATTATAGAGAGAAGCAGAGAAATTCGTTAATTTTAGGACACCCGGTATCAATGGTCCGCGAATATTTAGCATAAGTGCAACGAGGTGCATCCGTGCATTCTTCGTTCTCTCCGGCGAGCTCGAAATATTTGGTCGCATAATCGCTGCACTTTAGCTAAAGAGGTGCAACTGGAACTGCATGAATATTCAGAAAAATCTTTCCGTCGTGAATTCAAGCGGCGAACATGCGGGATGCTTCGCTAAGCCACAAAATTATTTAACACCGTTTAAAGTGAAACAGTGAAAAATGTATCTGATAAAATGCATTAAATATTACGGCTGTTATCAATGATACCGTGCATGTTAGCTCTATAGGACAATGGATATACAAGCCGTATAAAAGTACCAGTACAGTTGCATTCGATTTGTGCATTTATGAATATTCATAAAACTGCATATAATAATTCACACGGGTGAATAATAAAGCAATAAAACGACACTCTACTCCAACAAGTAATTAAGGTTAAATCGATTCGTCGCTGACGAATAATTTTAATCGCAAGATGATTAAAAAAATTGTCATCGTGAAAGTGCATCTCTTTTATTTTTATTATTCTTCCATCTCCACATTAATAATGCAATGACAAACGACCCATAAACCCGTCATTTATTTCGCTCGATACCTGAACCAAGCGTTTCTCATTATCAACCGATCGAATGACCTGCATCGCTCGAATACACCGGCGATGCACTTCCGCCAAGAAAATTCTCTCGTTACTGGTTCGCTATCGCAATGGTGCATCGCGATGCACGTAGACACGTATGCAGCTGGAGATACGGTTGCCACCCCCTCGGTGATTCCGCCGATTGCATTTCCTTTTTTCTTTCCAAGACGCTCTAGCTCGAGCGTGACTCATTCGATCGCGCGCAAGAAAAACAAAAAAAAAAGTGCATTCGATATCGATCGCGATTGGCCATTAGAGAGGATGCACAATTTTTAAGCTTTTGCTTTCGTTCTTAACCCGTTGTTCTATTTTGCTGGCAACTTTTTTCTCTCTCTACCTTTCACCATCCCCCTCCCCCCCCCTCCTCGTTATTTACTACTTTCTCGTTTATCTTGTTGCACTTTCGTCGATGCGTTCTCGTTCGTTAACCCTTTCATCCTCCCACCCTCTGGCAAATTGTTACCTTTTGCTTTATCGCTGCGGAACGAAAATGAAATTGATAATCTTGCGCCTATATCTATAGTCACGTGCACATAGTACAAGAAGCTGGCTCTGTGTATTAATCGACGTTGCATTCCGCTGCACCGTCTAAAAGTGCATAATGCCTCTTGTCTAAAGGTTTATCGTTGCAATTTTATACACGTATAAATATATTATGGACAATTGGATACGATTGTATGGAATTATATTGTTCTCTCTTTAAACGTATTAATTCCTCCCTCTCTTGGTAGGAGGGCGAGTGGGGGGGGGGGGGGGGGAGGGGCGAGGGTTCTCGATTGCCCTGTAATTCCCTTTTTTTCATTCGGTAAGCACCGCGTCGTTATTCGTATAAGATTTTTTCCTTTTTTTTTTTCCCCTCGTTTGCACGAAATGCATAATTATATTTTAAAGCTATGCACTCGGTGCACTCGGAAATAATCCATCCACTTCACTGTACTTTGTTCGAACGGGACGTTCATTTCTGATAAGAGCGATTCACTCGTGTTCACTGTGAAAAATGGTAATGTCTGTCGAATGAACGACATTTAAGTATGTTTAATTAAATCCTTTTTTTTTCAAATTTCATTTTCTTTCGTAATTCTCGATTTTGACATGGGATTACAGGAATGAAAATGCATTTCGGATATTTTTTAATTATTCACATTTAATTTTGAATTTAGCCTATTCGTAAATATTGAATTTTTGGAAATTTTCCCAAAAATTTTTTCGGGTCTTAATAACGTTTTCAAAAATTCTCGCGCCGACCAGTTAACAGACGCCTTGAGACTCAAAAAGGTTGCCTGAAATCCGTTCGGAATTCGCGCGAAAGGAAGCGAGATCGGATGTGTAAATATGAAAAAGAAAAAAACAAAAAAACGCCGCGTGCCGATCCTCGTCAGGTATCGAATCTGTACGTACACGCATGGTTAACGTGCCTGCCGTATGGGGAATCCATGGGGCGCCATGGGGGTATCCGCTTACCCATAAGAGGTTCGGCCCGGTTGGAGTGTAGGTCGTAAGGTGTAGGTGTAGGTTCTGCCCGGTGAGTCTCCCCTTCGCAAGGAACACCTGCTCCTCAGGTATGCGAGATCCTTTCGATCCTTTCGAGCGAGGCTGAGTCGGATTTCTGCCGCAGATTTTTCACCCGAGCATTATTCCTGCAGGCACCTTTCAATACATCTACAGGCAGTTCCAAACGTGGTGGTCGTTTAGAAATTTCAAATTCTTCATCGATTTACCACGGAATCGATAAGCTTATGCACAAACGCATCGAACTTCGGATACCTAAGATCCATTGACCCCAGCGCTGGTCCATTAAAAAATTTATACTTTCAAAAAAAAAATCATTAATAAACATCGATCTGCATACGTGAACTACAAAATGGTCGTGTTATCAAAAAATTATTTTAAAAATTACCTTTTTTATGTCTTTTTGTTTTTTCAAAATTATCCCACGGCAATGTCCTTCGTAGGCGTGAGGTATAATTACAGGGTGTGACGATAAGTACGTAAGAGCCAGTATATGGATACCTGCATAGAGTGCAAGGTAGGCGATTGGCGGGAGGGGGATCACTACGAAACACCTGCCGACCGGGCGATCGGCCAAATTTATTTTTAAACCTGCCAACTTTTCGTTTCTCGCACCTTGCTCCTGCATCTTGGGATGGATGCTGTCTCTTAATCTCTCCTTCTCTCTTTTCCCTTGTTCCATCTTCTTTTTTTTCTCCTTCTCGAGCTCGCAACAAAGAGATACAGTGTACACAGCCGGGGATACGATCCCGAGTGGATTCTCTTGGGTCCCTTTGGGCCCCCTCCAGGCCCAAAATCTTTAACGAGTTCGCTGGACAGATGTTGCTCGGGAATCCCTCCCCTCCCCTCCCGTGCCCCCCTCCCCGTCCTTTTCTTTTTTCCTATCTCCGCGTACCTGCCTGCCTCCTTTGGCTGCCCACTTAGTCCTCTCTACGATGCAAGAGGGAGACGGATCTTATCCCCACGTAAACGAGGGACTTCGCTTCCGTGTATTATGTCTTATCAGATTACGGTATCAGGTACAGCTACAGGGTCTCACCTGTTATATTATTTATACGAGGTTACGTTATTTGGAATTTCATTTTTTTTCTTCTTCTTTTCTCGGTCACACCGTGTGATAAGATTATGGCCTGGATGCTATTACTGTGTTGACCATATGGGATTAGTTGGTTGACAGTGTTAGTGACGCAGGTACTGATAAGGACAAAGCAAATAAATTTGATAGAGTTTTTTTGCATATGCAGAGTATATACATATAGTATATTTAAGCAATTCCCATGAGCACCAGCGCCAAAGAATTGTTTTTCTTTAACTTGAATTTTTTTTTCACGGGTTTTCAAAGGCTCCAGACGTCTATTTGAATGCCGATTCAACTCGGGCTTCTTACTTCTCCTTCACTTTCGCTTCAGCATTCATCCCCCTGACTGCCTACGAGGGGTTAACCACCCTGTGTCCGTTGGCTATGTATGCCAGCAGCGGCAACAACAGCAACACCGGCTTTAAATTCTTCACTGGATGTGGATAGCCGTCTGGTTATGTTCCGAGCGTTCCACTAGTCAGGGTCGGGTTAGAAACTGAATTCCACTGAAGGGAACTGTACCGGGTGTTGTCGGCGTACTGCTGACTTCCGGTATTGTTTTATGGACTTTTTTTTTCTTTTTCCCTTACGGCGCTACGTATATTTCCTGGGCTTTAGCTGAGATTTGCAGTTTATCGCTCTGCAACCAATTCTCTGTGATTCGTTATCGGTTCACGTGTTCCCCATTGTTTCACGAGTTTCCCACTAGCGTATCTATACGGAATCGCGTTTCCATAGCTATTGGACCCGATCCTCTGTCCCTTCGTGCCGGAGTTGCTTTGAAAGTCTGCGTGATAAAGGGTTACGATTTATCAAGTGACGCCTACACCTCGGAGGTGAAGGTACTTTATGGGGGTTGCACCTTTGACAATGACTACGTGATTAATTGCTACGTTGGGTACGCGAGCCGGGAGATTGGGAATTGCTATTCGTTATTGGAGTCGTCCCCTCTCTCCCCTTGGAGAGGGTAGATATACTTATCTATAGCTTGCGACCTCCTTTCCTACCCTAGAGCGATTTCTCGCCTTTCACTCACCGGCAGCCCCCTCATTGTTGCTTGTGCGTATAGCTTGGTCTACTGGAGTTGCCGAGTTCCAATTTTCATTCTGGGGCTCGACAATTCCAGGAATTTTTTGTTTCGTAGCTGTCCCTCTCTGCTTCGGGTTACTCGATGCTGATTTACCACGGGAGTTGGACAGAAAATGGAATTGCCTTGAACGCAATTCCGTGATATTGGAATTGCGCTGTTGTACCCTCGGGAGATATTTTTTTTCGAGGGTTGAAGCTAGGAAATATATTAATTCGTAGACGCTGAATGAGTGCTCGTTACGTATACGATGGAATTGCGAAAGTTACGCAATTCCATTATCCGTAATTTTTCTTCATTAAATATCTTTTTATAAGAAAAAAAAATGCCGCGGTTACTTTGTTCTCTTGGAATTTACCGTGAAATTCCGTAATTATTTCACGCTAAAGCAATATCAATTCCTATCCGACTGACTGTGAAACTTTGTTGCGCTTGTTTCAGGTGAGTACCAGTCGTCACGATGCTACCATGTGAATTGGCCTTGCGAAAGTCCACGTCGTGTCTCACTCACTGTCGCTGTAAATGGTAAGACAATTACGAGGAATCGTGCTATGAAATTCCATGATGTTTAACGAGGATAATTCAGTCCTCTTTTTTTTTATACTTCCTCCTCCACGTGACCTCGGATCTGCCGCGTTACCTTACAAGAAACACAGTGCACGATATCGAAATATACAAAGATTCCTGTACAAAGTCCTCGCAACTCCTGTTTGCGCCAAACTTTCCAGACGACTAAAGCTTACCTTGTCCCGCGTATGTATATGCGCCGTCTCATCTGCATACATTGACAGACCCCAAAGGGGAGATCGAGATTTTTTTTTATTCATAAAATCATTCCCCACCCCCGATACATTTTTTCGCTTTAAATTACCAGCTTGTTCCGCGTATGTTGGCACCGACTGTACTTTCACCGAACACGTGCATTTCGTAAGATTGCACAATCACACGTGAGCCTCTTGCGAGGCTGAAATTAGTACGTCAGCCTGATAATCGCCAAGTGCTCGGAAATTTCACAAGGCGCGACAAGGAATGTGGGAGGAACGTTGAGGGTAAGTAAAAAAAAAAAAAAAATGTTTTACACAAGGCTGAAAAGTCTTACGAGCTTTGCTCGAGCGATAAAAATCGCGGCCACCTGGCGGACCTGGGGAAACTCGTGAACCCGACAAGCCTCAACCGTGAAAGATCAAAGGTCAGACGTACGCTGGACTCTAGTGAAGCTTCGCAGGGTGATTATTCACGTGAGGTCGTATATGAGGTCGTAACGTTAACAGCCCTGGAATTATTACCATATGGCAATAGTATGGTATATCCGTTACTAGTGTAACAGTGTTACCAACAGCAGCCACTAGGGGAAGCTTTGGAATCGCGCGTAAGCATAGCCAACAGCCTGGTACCTGTGTACCTTCGCTTTGAGAACAGACCTAACGTTTCATTATCGATCGCATGGAAAATAGCCTTGCAGGTTGGTCAGCATGCAAGATTTTACATTAACCAGTATCGATCCTTTGGTTCCGTTACGTTAAGCTACCCTCACAACGTTTAAACCCTTTCGTGAGTTATTTTGACATTTTTTTTTAAATTTATCTCCATGCTGTTGGTAGCACTGCTAATCGGAGAACGAGAGGGTAATCTTTTTTTTTTCGGGGATTCCGTTGCGTGTTATTGGTATGAATTTACTGGAATTTATGTGGTTCGGATTATGTGGGACTTTTTTTTGTTTTTAACGGTTGGCGACCCTGTCGGTAATCTTAGTGGCGGTACCGACTGGCTGTTGGGTGTAACTAATGCGAAAGCTGATAGTCCGCCTTCCGAGATGTTTATTTCGCATAAGTCTAGAGTTACTGTAAACTCTGGCTCCTGCGAACAATGGGTCCCATCCGTGGCTCCTTTATGGGCCTTGTAGTAAGGCCCTTGTGTTGCTGAGTCGGGATCTGCTAACCGTGACTGGGACGTATCCTGTTACCTTCTCGGCATGGAGATTTCGCTTCACGCAGGGGGAAACGTATCTTGGAATGGACTGTATTGGGGAATGCGAGGAGCTGGAGGGGGAATTTTTTTTTTTAATAAGTTGGTACAACATTGAATCGAGCTTATGTTTTTAAGGTAAATTAGGAAATCGTGGCTTACAGTCACGCCAAGGAATTTAACCTAGTGCAAGGTACAGTCACTTAAGACGATTTTTGGTACAGGCTGATGCAGCTTCGTTTTCTATGGGATATTTTCTTCTGCTTTTCTCTCGTCCAGCATCCCTTATTTTGAAATCTTCCTGGACCACTTTCCCTTTCGCCAAGGCTTAATCGAATTTTTTTTTACTTGGCTGACCGACCGATCGCTCTTTTCGTTTTGCAAGAATTTCACAAGGAAAAGTTTTTTTTTTTCCCCTCCTTAAAGCGTTTTTCCTCTCGACATTTATCTTCGCGAATTCTTCGTTATCCGCTGCTGGCTGCGTTTCTGCCTATCTCGTGGCCATTAAAAGTTACCGGAATTAAATAAACGTAAAATATGCGAGACGCTCAAAGTTCTGGCCCGATTCCTCGGCGATCGAGGGGAGGCAGAACTCGAGGAATCTGAAAATTCTTCTTCTCGAAACTTGCGCAATTGATTTGTTTCCCCTTACGTGCTTCTCGCTTCTCCGTTGTTTCTTCGTGATCTTTTGCAAATAAGGACAATTACTGACACTTTTTATATATATATATATATATATTTTTTTTTCATATTAGAAAAATTTCACAACGAAGATTAAAACCGAAGATTTGCACAGTTCTGAAGAGTTTCGATTAAAAAATGATTTTTTGTACTTTCTTTTTCTGAAAATAATTTTGAAATTTTTTCTCCTACAAAGCGACATTCGTAAACTCTCTCTATGCATATGGCAGAGCGCTAATTAGCACCGTCGCCCAGGGGTCTTCCGTTTCCTTTAATAGATTTTCTCGATTTTTCCAATTTGGCTCGTCAGAAAAATAAAACCGGATATAACCTTAACGGAAGTTCAACCAGTAGTCACCATCAGCGCCAGACATCCAATAGGGAGCTTCAATTCATTTCCAAGTGCCAATAGCGGAGTAACAGAGGCTGGTATATCAACGTACCAGCCAGCATTTAAATATATATATATATATATACATACATATAGTATATTCCTAGAAAACGTCATGAACTTTCCGTGAATTCCATTGAAATTCACCGTAAATTCCTTTCATCGTCTCGGGAACTTCGAATGGAATTTTCCTCATTTTGAAATCGATCGCAGGACCCTGCGAGTAGGTACGTAGGTATTTTACCTGAATGGGGTAAACGCGTGTCAATTCTCCGGATTCATTCGAATCTAAAACCAGACCTCCCCCCTCCGCCCCCTGCCCCCCGCTCGATTTACCGCAGGAGTGAATTAATTAAAAAAAAATACATGCAGAAGAAATTCCCCAGACAATAGACATAGAAGGAGCACAAAAAATTCTCTGCATCCATCTAGTAACTTTTCTCACTGCCCACACTGTGGAAGCTTCGAATTTACGTTGGCAACTGTCGTGCGTTCTTTTTTTTTTTTTTTTTTTCAAAAAATTGTACATCATCGATAGCCGTACGCCTAACCAAGTAAAGGCAGGGCCAAGGTCATGGATAATTTCTCTAGGGAAATCAGGTCCTACCAACTGTACTACGGGTTAGGAACCAAGTTGAAACAACATCCGGTTCCCTATATGCCCTGCGCTACTACGTCTGGACTCCCCCAGCTGGATGATCCCTTTTTCTATGGTTACCCTGGGTCTCCACTAGAAAGATCTTTGCTCCGTAATTAGAACAGGGACGCCGACAGACGAACTGGATTTAGGGAATTTATTTTTGGAGCCGGAAGTCACTAGCTAACGTGGTTATCGATGCTCACCCCTGCGGCTTGCGGTCTCAGTTGGGTTTGACGGGACGAGAAAAAGGAAATTTCAGGAGCTACTTGCGATTTTGAGAAGGTCCAAAGTCGACTGTGAAAACTTTTGAAAAAAAAAAAAAACATTTCGAAAAATTTTCGAAAATTTTTTATTATTATTATCACTCCTACTCGCGTCTATATGCGTTAACCTGAGGTATATACGGTGACATCTTATGTTAGGTATTAACCCGGGGAAAGTCTATAGAGTAAATATCGATCGACCCAGAAAACTCGAAACACGCTACCCCAACTAACTACGAACGATAATTCCAATTTACGAGTAAAACGAAAAAAAAAAATAAGAGGGTTGACTTTATTATTCATTAAGATACGTCGACAAGGGATTTTCACCCTTACAGATAAAAACGACCTTCCCCGTACAGCCCTTTACGTGTGTATAATTTTTTTAATACACTTTGTGACATACGTAATCTTTTTTTCTTCTTATCACAGCTGAACTTTCTCACGCGGCTGTACATGCTTGACATTTCTTTACGTTAGTCGTACACACGCCGACGCTCGCACGTGGCTTTCAATTAATATATAGAGTATCAACCGCGAAGAGTCTTAACCAAAAGTTCAAATAATTAACCCGTATACGGCGAAGTTACGTTTTCCCTTTGCAACGTACCTATTGTTTCGTAAATTTACGATTAAGGCCCTTAATTAACGCGTACCAAGGAGAAACTTTGCTGGTGTCTTTTCATTTTCTTTTAAAGTCTCCACAGACGTCATGCTGACGTATAGCCTGCCGGTATGGCTGTAACGATGTTTTCGTAACTTTCAAAAAGCCCGCCTTTTTTTTTCAAAGGATGACGCTTCCGTTTATCGCGATCCAGCAGGACTTTGTTTCGAGCTTGAGTATATTTGCCTGCTCGGCAAGACTCGATCAGGTCTTCTTTGGTCTCCTTGCGATATCTTCTTAGCCGGATGCTTTGACTCGGCTGAAGTCTCCGTAAAGAAATGGCAGCACGTGACTCACCCAGGGCTCGGCTCTCTTGTTTGCGTCTGGGACTTGTTCGCCATCATTTTGTCAGGCTGGCTCCGCGAGCGAGAATGCAGCGCCGATTGGGTTGGCAAGAGTGGGGGGGAGGAGGGGGAGGGGGGAGGGGGGAGGGCAAAACAGTAACAGAATTAATCGAATGCTTAGCTATATGGGAGTTTCGTGTTACGAAGCAAGTCAAGTCCGAGGGACTTGAAATGCGTTAGGATGGTGAAAAATTTTTTGAATTTCGCGCCCAAGTGTCTTTAGATCAACTGAAATAGGAGAGAATTTTATATTGGTAGTATATATATATATATTCGAAAAATTTTTTTTAAGTTTTGAACTCTTAATATTAGCTACGATTTTTAAGCCGGGGTCTTTGAGATTTACTGTGTGTTTTTGAGTTTTCTTATTTTTTAAGGGGCTCATCGAACTGTCCATTTTGTGCAAGGCGAGTTTCTTAAGTCTGGGGATAATTTATTTGTAGGACGCTTTCGTATCTTCTGGTTAATGTTTCGCTACTGATTCCTGTATATATATATATACTATGTATACATGTATGTACTGTATTGGAACGCAGCTAGTTATTAATGCCTTTTGGTTTTATTCGAATGAGAAAAATATATTTATAGATAATTGAGAAATCCTACTAGGACGTATTTATCTGTAGAGGTTCGTATCTTTTTTTTTTTTTTTTTTATTTATTTTTACTCCTACATCCACTTCGTTTTACTTTTCCATGCACTTCACGAAGTGGCGCGCGGGGTCGAGACCTGTCGGCTTATGCTGGAAATACCAGTTGGATTCATAACTGGTATAAGGCACGTATATGCTCCTTTGATTGCACGAAGTGTCAAGAGAGAAAAGAAAAAAAAAAAAAAAAATTTGTTGAAAAAAAATTTTTTTTGCCTTCTCTCAAAAAGTGGAACACGTAAGACTCGCTGAGAAGATATTTTGAATATTTGCGTACTGTATATTTTGTTTACGTGTTGTTCTGACAATTTGCGGCTTTTACGCTTTCGACTCCCCGGGGATGATTTTAGGCATTGATTTTTTTATCCCTCGGTCGAGGGGATGACGACATAACTTTTTACTTTAGGGTGACTCGTAAATACGAATACGAGGTTGAAGGTTGGTAGGAAGACTCGATTCGGCGCCTTGCGAGATCTTTACTTTTGTTTGGGGGTGTACATACATTTATATAGTGTGTATATATATATACTGCTGTATAATATATATATATAATATTGTAACGTATTTTCTTGACTCGATACCGATAACGAAGATCCGAGAACTGACCTACGTCACCTTTCGGCCGTCCACCCTTCGTCCGTGCATTTGCTAAAACTATAAAAAAAAACAGTATAAACGATCGGTGTCCCAAAACAGAGTGACGACTTTGACAATAGTCAAATTTGGAAACTAATTGTTCCTACTGGTCGAGATCGTCGTAGCTGATAACTGTTATCCATTCTCTTTAACCTATATCGAAAGCGTTCCTTAGCGAATCGGTACGTAATTTTTGAAAATTAGGGTCACGGGGGGTCATCCGTTGCCCTTAACCTATCAAAACCCTATCTCTGCCGTTTCTGCAGCCTTTTGGCCTTTTATTCTTAGGCGTGATCATTTAACTTACAAGTTCGAGTCTTCCGTGAACGCACCTTAAAGGTCCGTTCACACTTTGTCGTATTTACTTAGCTTTATGCCTTAATCTTCCCGTGTTGTGGGGAGACCCCTGAGCTTCCCACGTTTCTTAAATGAATTCTGTCCTTTTTCAGTGAACAGTACAATTTCCCTATGCAGGGACTGTACCAGTCCTGGCTGTAGTTAAAATTAAGGGTTGTCCACTTCCACCATCCCTAAAGTGTCACAGTACCGGCCAGGACCAACTACCAAGCTGGGTTGTGTATGGCCCCGTATGGTATCGTGTGTGTAAATAGAGGGTGGGAAAAACCCTATGAAAAAAAAAATGCAACTGGCCTTGTACCCTTGTATTTATACCTAGTGACTTTCTGCCGGTTCGTGTTTACCCTGGCTATGAATTATTTTAGGGGATGCATTGTTGCCGTCATACCGTATTAGGGGTTGACTGTCGAAAACGTACGCTGGGAGTCTCGAGTGATGATTTTTCGCGCCTCTTTCACCCTTGCTGAAGATTTTTTTTTCAAGGAATGGCCCCCCTCTCTCTCTCTCTTTTTTGCGAGAGTTAATAAAGAGATCTAGGGGAGAAAGGGGTTGTTTGTATAAGGGATGGTGAGTCGAGGGTGAGGGGGAGGGGGTGTTCAAGGGGTTGTGCGAAACGTGCTGGATGTGCTGAACGAAATTGGCACTTTGCCGAGCAATGCAAAAATGCTAATTTCAGATTTACGCAAAATTCACCACCCCTCCGTTGCTCTTTTTTTTTTGGTCTGTTCGTGGAATCTCTGGTCGCTTTATGGAATCGAACGGATTAATTGCGAATCGCGGTAATCAATTAATCCAATCGATTTTCTCGTTTTTTTTTTTTCCCAAGTCCTTTCATCTTTTAACCCCTCAGGGAGCGTGACGGTTCCGTTTTTTCCGTTTTTTTTTTTGTGCAAATTACGCAACTGTCCGTCTACGTGAAAATCGAACGGCGAATTAATTTTTGCACGATTTTCGCGATATCCCACTTGGAAATTTGGCTGCTGTCGCGGATTTTACTGTCGAGAGTATAATTGATTGACACTCTAAGGGTGGGTTTTCATTATCCCCGCTAATTAAGACGGCTAAAATTGAAGCGTTGACGTAAACCAAAATTTTGCGTAATGACAAACCGACAAGCGACAATACACAACAATCAGTACACGTGACATCCAAAATTTCGATTGTAAATTTTTTTCACTGCTTCCAAAAGAAAAAAAACCGCCACGCAATTTTTCCATCCGATGGGAAAAATCTTTTCCTTCCAAAAAATATCCAATAATTTCGCATTCGTTTCTGAAGTTGCACAAAAAAAAACAAAAAAAGGCTTTTAATATCTTCAAAAACACGTATTGCTTAATCGACGTGGAAAATGTGAAAAAAAAAATACGTTCTAGACGTCCATTAAATATGATTTATGTTCGCAAAATCTCACTGTACATTTTCAGTACACATTATTACGTAGCACGAACGTGTCTTAACGTACCGGCTGATTACATAATCGCGAGCCATTTGACGTTTACATGGAAACGCAACATTTCTCGTTCCACGAAGAATTCGCATTTCCGCGATCCCATAAACGTCCCTCCGTTTTCCTGCTGATTTTATTGGACATGCCTACGTGACACAGTTACCCGTACCAACGTATAACCAGACTAAAGCAAAGCACTGGAACCACGTATGGTACGGATCACATATGCTCGTACGTGAATCCTATGCAAATACATAGTAGGTGCGTCGTAACTCTGATAACGTAATAGTAGTAGCGACGGTAGGAGCGAAGAAAAAAAAATTTGCACATGATACAAATACACGAACATACTACGGTAACGTCGTACATAAAAGTCACATATGAAAAAGTACATATGTGAAGTTACGTATAAATAGTACAGATATATCAGGCAGGATTATTCCTATCACCTTAAAGTATTTGATATTCAAATGATTGAAAAAAAATTCGATATTTACCGAATTGGCAAATTCAAGATAAGAGGTACTGATAAGACTGATAAGAGGTGAAAACAGCACACGTTAACGTACGCTATTTTATGGGAGTCGAGTAAGAAAGACATACGAGGAACGTTTAAAAGTCATTGGACTCGAAGTGACTCCTGTGAAGAGGAATTGGCAAATGCAAGGCCAGACACTGTATAAGCATTGTAGGTAGATGGGAGGGCACTGTATATTTAGGCATAGCGAAAACACCGTTATTCCTGGCAGGGGAAACAGTGCGAACTGTGCCAGACTTGAAATATCTATAGAAAGGTATAAAATACGACAGGAGCCAGACATCGGAGAGACGTCATCCGCGTGTCTTATTCCGGGACGTTCCCGTGCTTTAGAAACGACGCGAGTCCTACTGACAGCTTTTGTTGCTTTCGAGTGGAGTTTGCAAAAGCTCCCAGCTACCTGTCACACGTGGAGTCCACATATGTGCTCAAGGACCTTACATACTCCTGGCTTCTTGTATATACGTCATCCGGTATAGGAGACGTATGAATTTATTTTATTTTCGTGCTTCACGGAACTGGTATACCGGGTGTGCTATCTGGACAATTGTTGCGAATTTTTTTTTTTCACACGCTAATGATAGTGGACATTTTTTTTTTTAATTAGTTACTTGGGACATTTATAATGGTTTACGAAGATTTGAGGGTTCCTACGGTAGGAGAGTATATACCGGGTGGACACGCAAGAAATTGGATGAGATAAGGTATGGGGTTGGCTAATGAAAAAAAATTGGATAGATGAGAAAAAAAAGTGAAATTTCTCAAGAAGAGCTTGGACCCCCCCTCCCTCCCTCCCCCCCAAGTGATTTAACCCTGGGTAAATGGATCGACCACGGGGCGTTTATCTTTAGCAGAAATAACAGGGTTCGCTGTGTTTTACGAGCATTAAGGTTCCCGCTGGCGGACAGAGATAATAAACGCAAAGCCAACGCGGCCATATTCAACCCCATGAAAGGGACCGACGACCCCCCCCCCCCCTCCCCCCAGTCTACAAGCTCTGTGTCAATTTCAAAGGACTTACGTGGGGATGAGATTTTGAAAAAAAAAAAAAAAAATTGGCTTTGGTAAATATTTTTGCAACGGTGCCAATAGTGTAAAAATATTTGTAATTATTGAAATTCCGTTTTTTGTTTGTTTTATTATGCTTTACGTCTTAATTAACGGAAATTTATTTTGATTTTGAATACATCAAATATAGTCGATTCGTACGTGATGCATGAGCTCCCTCTGTTTCCGGTTGACGTCACGAAAATTCTAGACTGCGCATCCTGTACGCGTGGGAATTTTGATTACTCGCAGGGGTGTAGTGTATATATGTATATATCTAGGTAGTGTACGTGCTTACCTGGCGCACATTGTGAACGCGGCTTAAGCCGTAATTTGGCTAGGGCCATTAGCTGGCTAGGGACGTTAAAGATGCCTGGCTTAAATTTCGTCGTGTTTCGCGCTCCGCTAGGACTCGAATTCCTTGCGGGAATTGGGCGAGGGGAGATAGGGGGAGGGGAGGGGAGGGGGTAAGTAGAGAGGTCATACTCCGAGGTCATCTGACTCGATATAAGACTAGGGCGAACAAAGGCGTATTGTGCCTGAATGCTATTTTTGAATGGATCTGCGGATATAATGATTGCAATGGGAAGAATTTTTGCATTAATGCAAAATTGTCACTTGATTTTTGTTAATCGATCTGGTGGGAGGGGGGAAATTTTTTTTATTTTGGCTATCTGAGAATTTTTGCATTTCCTGTATCCTAGTATTCGGTTTGATCATTTTGTGATTTTTTGTTTTTTGGTTGGTATCGTTAAATTAACGACGGTTCCATTGACTTCGCACTTAATTGGATTGTTTTGAGGTATTGCGTGCACTTCATAAATATGCATTCACGTATGTGCACATATGGGCGATGCATCCTCGCGATCATGAACGCGTGACTGGTTGGTTAATAATGGCGAGTTTGCCGAATAATCGGGCCCGGGCGATTATTCCGTGCGAAATTCTCGTAAATTTCGGGCAGGAAACGATTTCGCGATAAGGAGACTTATTATCTCTGTAAGGATTCGGTGAATTTTATATGCGCTTCGCTGCCGTTGCGTAAATCGGCAAATTGCACACTGGGCTTTTATGCATTATTAATGCCTAGTCAAATTTGCATTAAGGATATACATATCATGGGAATGCGAATTTTTCAATTTGAACTTTTCCCTCGCGTCGCTTCCATGGGAACTTCGAAGACCGTGCGAAATTATGGGGGGGGGGGGGGGGGAAGTGTATAAAACGGCATATTTTTTTTGCGATTAAAAAATC
>JASANN010000342.1:0-60572 GCA_031762395.1 Calameuta pygmaea | reverse complement strand
GGGGGGGGGGGGGGACGGGTCTAAATCGGCATCTTTTTTTTGCGATTAAATAATCGACTAATTCGATTTTTTTTTTTTTTTTTTATAAAAGTATCTCCCACTGTCATTCCACTGTCACGTGACAATGCGAGCAAATATGCCGTATTTGCAAGGAAAATTCGCAATTGAGTCTGGAAAGGGTAAATTAGATTTTTTTTTCGTGCAAATATTTTTTGCAATTTTTTTCATCACGATTATGCACGTCCGAGTAATTAACGATTTTCGACAGAGAACCCAGTCGACTCTTGTTGAATATTTAAAAGGGTTCCGCCCTCGAATAATTTGCAGCGCATCCCTTTACGTGCGAATCTACGAATTTCGCGAGACCGAAGCTTCACGGGGCAGAGACTCGCGTTAAGTATTTAAGCCAGACCTTCGATGTCAAGCGAATTGCCATCTGTCGGAATATCTTGGTATCTGCTGTAATAATTATTAGAAATCGATCTTGACTAATCTAATTTATTCTGGGAAACGAGTATTGCGAATTCATGAAAAATATTGGCAAATTAGTAACTGCGGAAATTGCAAACTGGCCATTGGAATTTCCGTAACACGCAAGATCGGGGGACTCTTGTATATGGAAACTCGTATGAAGTTGACCCCTTCGACGTATATTTTATTCGAAGGGCTGTGATACGATTTTCTGATAATAATAATTGCAGTAACAGGAAAAATAGGCTGAATAAAATTTATAATTTTTCGCGAAAATAATGTATCCGTTCATCCAAGAGACGCAATTAGAATTCTGTCTGGTTCTTTTATCTCGATGGATAATTTTATTTTGAAAAATTCCGAAGTCTCAACCTGCTTAAACGAAAGCGACAAATTTCATTGTAGTAATGTTTCAATTTGATAACTGTATTTGGGATTAACTTTTTTTTTCTATTAAGTTTAGAGTCTGTGTATACTGTTGATCGCTGGTTACTTCGGGAGACTTCGGTAAAAGTCGGAATAACTCGGGTTCATATACGCGAGTGTTATCTCGAAGACGACCAAGAATTTCCATAAAGACACGAGGCGTTAAACGCGACTAGGAAAAGTTTCGTTGGGACGAATTGTCACCAAGTTGGTAACAGTGCTGGTTTTCTCACTGAAAAACTTTTTCCATTTCAAGAAAATGTCGAATTTTTCTTCAATCCAGCTTTACCTTCTTCGCTCCTGTATCTATACTCGTAGGTAGTTCATGGCTTTGAAACTTTCCAATTTTCCCGTTCCAATTGGCAGTTTTCCATTTTCTTGAAAAAAAAAAAAAAAAGAAACTGCCCAGCAATGGAAACTGAATCGCTCCTCGTGCTTATTTTTTAGTATTACTTTCTTTTCTTCACAATTATTTTTCTTCGAATTAAAACCGAAGATTCTTGTACCTTCATCCAAAGTTTTTTTTTACTTTTTCCTTTTTCATTAATTCTTTTGCCGAATTTTCTTTTCTTTTTGCTCTTGCACCAAAGCTGAATAAATTTCTCTTGATTTATAGGAAAATGCACGGGAAAACTATTTCGTCCTGTCGTATCATATATATATATATATATATATATATATATATATATATATATATATATACGTGTTATACGTGCAAACCTTGACTATATATAGATATACATAGCAGGGAGCGCCGTTACTGTGTATCTTGGCTGGATTAAAGGAGCAAGGATTAAGAGGTGCAGGATTACGGGTGACTGGTGATGATGGAGGAAAAAAAAAAATAAAGAAAGATCAAAGAGGGAAGAAAATAAGATGAGAAAGAGTGGGGGTAAATAAAAATAAAATGAGCGTTATCGATGGACGCCCAGACGCAAGACGTTTATCCTGGGTTGTCCAGGAGGCGAGATTTTCCCCTCGTGCTTTTCCGCTTTTCACTATCCTGGAAAGTCCTTTGGCACGAGTTCAGCCTAGGCGACTATCCGGGACACCCAAACCCCCAAGATCCTTAACGATTCCCGGGCAGCCCCAACTGCTCCCGCTACCTAGGAGGTCCACGTTCCTGCAGGACTTCGTTTGATCCTTGGCGTCGGCCAAGCGTCGGCCAGGTCTCGAGTAGGCGTCGTTTTCTCTGCGTCCATCCTACGTCGAATTACTTGCCGGCTATATCCACTGCCAACCCATTAAATCTACGTATCTACTTGGCCTTTCGAAAATTTCTCTTTCCGTGCACTTGTCAATTTTTTATTCCCAAATTTTAATTACACTTCCGGGTAATCAAGTTCATCGGCCGTTCAATGTACACGTGTATGCGATCACGTGTGATATAATTTTTCGAAAATTTCAAACGTAACGAGGGTGGGTGAAATTTGCTTTTCCCAATTTTCATGCAAATTTTTCGCGACCGATACAATTTTCCTGCAATTTTCTCTATTTCACAAAAAATGTATCCCCCGTAAATTCACCACCCTTTTTTTTTTTTTAGAGGTCGCATCGTGATCTCCATATTACCTTTTCCTCTCACCACTTTGCTCGGCTATTTTTTTAATTTTGACTTTTATTTTCAAACCTCCCCCTTCAGGACCTACTTCAGTTTCTCCCTTATTCTAATTGTTTTTTTTTATTTTTTTTAATACAATATTCCCAATCTATCTCGAATATCGTGCTCAAAATTGTCGATGGGGGTTAGGTTGGGTAGCATGAAAATTTCACGTCTGACGGAAACGAAACGCGGCCGCCGACACTTTGTACGTATTCCTCAGTGAGGGGTAGTTCGGCCGGGCTCTTTCTAAGGGCGGTTTCAAGTTTCCCGTCAAGGGCTCCGAACGAACATTTCCTACCCTTCGAGACTCAGGATCAGACACACAGCATGAGTACATAGGTACGTATGTACCTGAAAACTCTAATACCACTGTGTATATATATATATATATATATATATATATCGTACGTCTACGTTTCCTACTGTCTGCTATTTACTTCCCGACGTTTCCCGTCATTTACTTTTCTCTATTTGCTCCAGTGCAGTCGAGTTACGCCTTTAGACTCGTACTCAGGGGACTCTTACGCTCTAGAAGCAATAAGAAAGGTGGCCCTTCGCAGGGCGACCGTAGCCTCTTGACACTGCCCTGACAATACCAAGGAATCTATATGTGTTTCATTGAAAATATTTATTTTCATTTTTTTTTTTCATTTCCTCGTTCCAATGCAATATAATACGGATCGGAATACATTAATGAGATTCGCTCTGTATTTTCATTTTAATATTTTTTTTTAGCAATTCACCATCCATTGTGAAATCAAATTTCACGTTAAACGGAAAATGGAGATAAAAGAAATATGCCTCGTGAGCGACGTAGAAAATAACGACGATGATAAATATGTGAACCGAGCACGCGCGTTCTTATCAGATCGTATTTCGGTGAAAATTGATAATCGGATTTGAGCAAAGTTCAATTTGACCAACAATAAGTATGTACATATAAATACATATATATATATATATATATTTATATAGGGTGAGGTAATTTTTCATGATCACGCCTGGCGTGCGGATGCATGGACGAAGGGTGGACGATCGATGGTGACGTAGGTTAGTTTTCGGATTTTCATTATCGGTTTCGAGATAAGAAAATACATATATATAAGTACAGTAATTTCCGAACACACAATAAACACGCTGTTTTTGTTTACCCAGGCACGTGTGTTCGTTTCCGTTTCTCTCACATCTGCCAGTACGAGTCTTCGCGTTATTGTGAAAAAAATTTTTTTGCTCTCCAAAAGTCAAACTAAAATTTCCTGCAGACAAAAATCGACACTCACTCGAATACACGACGGGCATTGAGGTCGATGTGAAATCGATAGTCGATAATCACCGGGTTAGGCAAAGGGAGGGGATGCGTAAGGGGGAATCCGGAAGTAACGAGCGACCCTTAAAAACCTTTAGCTTCCGGCCTTTTCTCATTGTAACTTTTGACCCCGAGGAAAAATTCAAGGAAGTCACGAGAACACGAAAGAATTGATTTTCACTTTCTTTCTTTTTTTTTATATTGTCTGCCTGTTTTTTTTTTTACTTTTCCTTGTTACCTCGTCTTCTCGACGTTCCTGCAGCTTCTGTGATTGACCGGAGAGCGGGAAAAAAAAATTCAAATTCAAATAAAACAGAAGAAACAGGATACGACGAAAAAACGCGAGACAAAGAGCAGGGAAAATTAATTTTCGACTAGCATTTAAAGGAATCCCATATGGATGCATTTTTTTTTAATTTTTTTATTTTTCTACCCCTTTGACGAGCAGTATCAATTTTAATCCGTCCGCCACGGTGACGTTTCGATAATGCATTTTTTGCCCTCCCCCCCCCCTCCCTCCCTCCTACCCCTATTTGCATCCCGACGCCAGACGCCCACACGTCCGTTCTTTATTTTCGTATCCATTGTGTCCTTGAACTGCGGTACCAAATGATTGCACCGTTATATTGTAGTCGGATTGCATTTGGACAGGACAATGGGCCTCCCGAAAAATATGCAGTTTTATCGAGGTTTCGTTTCAGCGATAAAAAAAAAAGGGTTGTACGATTTTATAAATATCGATACACCACTCGTTACAGATATAAATCCGTAATAGACAAACGAAAGCAAAAGGAAATTTTAAATAAATAAATCCAGACTGCATTCGGTAATTCGTCCGATTTTCAAATATGCAAGTGAAAATTGCATCGGTGCATAATTTCGTAAACAATTGTATCAGGCAATTAACAATACAAACCGCAATGCAACTATGGAATTTGACGATGCAATCGCTGCCATTGGCTACATGCATATCTAGCGTGTGCTTATGTTATGATTACGCTCAAATTATATACGGTATATACATATACATATATATATATATATATGTATATGTATATATACAAATGTAAACCCTTGTAACGAGCAATTTATTTAGGAAACATTGATTCGTAATTTCATCTACTATCTGGCTATGCAAGCATGCACTTTGGTTGGTTGCATAATCCGACTCGGCCGGATTGGGAGTGTGTGTCGGTTTGATGCATCGTTGCATTATCGGTTTTCGATTACAGCCCCTTGTCCTTTGTCACTTGCAACCCCTTCTCAGTGGCGCCCTCTATCCACCCAGATCGAGGCTCTCGATGGAATTACCCAAAAACGTCTCAATCGAGACGTCATTGTGGTCTTTGAAAATTGCATAATGAACCGATGCAATTTTTCATACACAATCCTTAAGCTGCATTAATCACCCGATTTCGCTCATATTTATGCATTTCATAAATTGCATCTTTCTTCGAATCCTCCAAACGGACGCACCAGGCTTATACTTAATTTTCTCATGCACAATTCGGTCTCGAGTCCTGAAGCTCGATGCACTTAAAATGCATTTCTGTGCAGGAAACCGCATTAAAAGTCCCACTGATAAGACCCTTATCTATGTTTGCCGACGATAGGAACGACCCCTCGTGCAGCGACCTCTGTACCTTAATGCCGATTTTTATCAGTTTTATGTACGCGCCGTAATACGGCGTTACGTAATACTTATTTCGAGAGTTTCACAAGAGCCTCGCTGATAACCGCTTATCAGGGTTATAAAGGTATGACATTAAGATTTCGATTTTAATTACGATTAGGCCAATTGCAGCTTGCAGACTCCGATTAAAATAATCGTTCGAGCCAGCTTGGTACGGAGTGGATTGGCCAATGGGCTGTGATAATAAATATTATTATATTAATAAAATTAATTGATATTTGACAGGAGCAAACAATCTCGGATGATAACGTGTGTACGATTAAGTATATGTAGAGTCTTAACTGGGGATGTATACTTATCGATATTGCCTTTAGATATAATCCCTGTTTGCTTACTTGCTCGAGGGCTAATCATCCCTAAAACACATGTACCAGTCATGGGGTAGATTATCCTGCCGATAGAGTCCTCCAATCAAACTTTGGAGACCCTTGCGAATTCGTAACGCTTTCTGGGCTTTCTCTGACAATCGTGTACAGAATCTGAGTGGGATGCGAGTGACGTCGATTTGGATATATATATAGTCTATGCGTGATACTACGTCGTCAGTATGTATCAGAGGTAGATCCCTCGAGTAGGGGTTGCTCTTTTTAGGGGGGGGGGGGGGGTTGAAAACGTTCGGTCGTATCCACAAAAATTACCCGAACGACCTAACGAACCGACGCTCAATGGTTGCCAATAATTTAATTGCACCTATGAACTGCGCTTGTTTGACGCTGTCGGCTTCCGGTGTGAATGACTCTTCACGGTTTAGCTGCTGTTTTCGTTAATTGGAAGTGAATTTTAACGGGTCCGAAAGTCGCCTGGGATGTGGGTTTTCGTTCGTTTGCGTGGAAATTATTCGGCAGGACTAACGAACTGAAGTTGGCTTCATTGGGTAGTACAAGAGCGACAACTTCACGCCGGCGACGGTTCGCTTGACAGTGTTTTTCTTACTGGATACTTTGTATTTTTCTCTCTTTCCGCGAGAGGTCACCACTGTGAGGTCTTGATTGACATGGCGGGTCTAATGAACTGTCTGGTAATTGGGAGTGAAGTGAGTCACGTGTCCTGCTGATGTTGCTAATGGACAAGATAACGTTTCCCGTGATGTTTCTGTAAACGTTTGCGATACCGTCGCGTACCCCACTTGATCCAACATTCGTCCCAAGGACCTGGGCTGGGCTGGGCTGGGCTGCCTGTCTGGTTACTTGCGTACCTTCCCTCCTGCCTGCCTGTCTGACTGGAAACGTACGCCGAAATCCTTTGTACATTAGGCCTCCCGTGTAATTACATCCTGTGTCCTGGTACAGTCGCTCGACAATGTACCTTTCAGCGAACACAGACGCGACTCCTGCCCACTAATGGAACCATTTGAATCCCACACCCTGCCCACCCCTGAACAGGACCTTCCCGTCTCCTAGAATATTCAGGGCTATTATTGGATTATCCTTGCCTGCCCATTAGCCATGCTCAGGCGTAGGATCATCAAATTTTCTTACCAGGATACCTTAGAGTTCCCATTAGCCCATGTACCTGGTAGCCTCGACGTGTCCTGTAATTCGACGTTATCAGTGAATTTGTACAGTACACTCGTTATTATCAGTAAAACAATAATAATTTACTAAGGACGTGTCCTTGAGCAAGGATAATTTTTGTTTTTTTTTAATTTTTTCAATAAGTCCTTATTTTTTCATCAAATTGGAAGATCCTCAAGTCGGCTCTCCCGAAGGATCCTCGAGATGGCGTCCTGGCTGGCTGGGGAGGTCCTGGAAGTTTAGTAGCGGTGTGCGGCATCGGGTATTGATTGAATGAGAAGGGTGTGGGAAATGGGGTGCGCAGAGGGTGGAACGAGGAGAGCAGTGAGAACGAGAATGAGTGCTTCACGGACGTCCTACGCCATTGTAGTAGTCCGGGGGGGGGGGGGGTCCTTCGGGAGGAATTCTGAAAGTCAGAAGGATGCGGAAGTAAAACAGGATCATTCGGATACAAAAAGCATCCCCTAGGAGGCGACACCGACCTTTTTCTTTAATTTCACTTCGTTTACGATTCTTACCTCTCAGCATCCACCGGGTCTCCATTGCCTTTTAACCAGACACCCCTTATACGTACTTCCTCCTCGTTTTCTATTGCCTGCTATCTGTACTCCGTATCGGTCGAGTCACTTTCATTCGTCCGAGTGAAAATAATAGTAGCATCGGGCTCCAAGTTAAATGGCGCTGTTAAAAGGTACCTGCGAATAAATGGTAGACATTAATACCTGTACACCCGTTATATATGGGCATAGTGAAAATTTACTTAGATTTTAGCCCATTCTACGGAATACCGAAATATATGAGAAATACTTGTGTTTTAAGTGAACATGAAACATTTTTTTTTTTTTTAGAAGGGGTAACGGTGGGAAAATTTTTTTTAAGGTATTCGATCCGCGTTACCTGCTTAGTTTATTGAGAATTTTTGAAGCAGACAAGTGGTTGAGAAAGCGGCGAGATGTGCTTTCTCCGAATTTTTTTCCATCCTTTGGAGGTATTCGGATAGGAAATTCCGGCGCTACGGGCTTTCTGGGCACTGCTGGCCACTACCGGGCACTGCTGGGTAATACTGGGCACTACCGGGCACTATTCAAAAGTACAGTGCAGCTTGGCTATTCAGTTCGCCATTTAAGCAAATCGAGATAGCCGCATGGAAGTGCACCGACGTGCTTTCATTTGCAGTTTGAATGAATTTCAAACAGTGCTGGTCGTTCCACCCTTCCACCCTCCCACCCATCCACCCTTAACGAGATTCACGTTGCCGGGCTCTGGACCGCAATGCCCTCAAACCGCCCTAAAACCGGTACTACCCCTCGACCTAGGCTATAGCAACCCCTAACTGCCTTCGCTTCAGTCAGCGATACGTTCACCCGTATTTCCTGTCACGTCATCCTTGAGATTGGTAGATTTCGTCAATTTTTAATTCGGAAAAGAACAAAAAATCTCGTCTCTTTCATTCGCCGTGGTCGTGAATTTTCCCTAAAAAAATTTTTTCCCACATTTTTTCCACCTTCGAATTTCTCGAATTTTCTAATTATCGTAATGGACCGCTTGAAAGCTCAGATCATTTTTTTTCTCGATTTCATCCCTCTCGTCGATTTCTTAACAACGAACGACCAGCTACGAGGGATAATAAAATCTCCTCGAAAAGCTCCGCGCTTATCTGGGATACGGAGTGGCAGGACGAAAAACGAAATAGGGTAAGGGTCGTAGGGCAAAAGAAAAAAAAAAGACTAACGAAACCTTTTCGCAAGTAATAAAGTCAAGGGTTTAGCCGTAGTCCTCGGCTCGGAGTAAATGTTAAGTTACGAGAGAAAGTACCTTTGCCAGTTGACTGTAAACTTTATACTTTCCGTTTGGTCGTAACTTTAAAGGGTGCAAAAAAAAAACGGCCACAAGCGAATACTTGTACGGAAGTCATTTTTGCACTTTTTTTCCATCTTTTTCTCTCGTGCAGTATTTTCTTTTTTTTTAATTAAGGCTAGCGTGCGGTCGGTAAGCATTAAAGTCCATCAGACATAACCAGTAAAATCCAGTAAGCTTATTAACGAGGTAAACTCGAGAAACTCGTGGAAACGCATAGTTCATCCCTTAAGCACAAAACCGTCGCGTCCGGATTAGGCGCGAAAATTCGAAGCACCCGCATCCATTTTCATTAGTTTGAACTTTGCGATATCCCTTTATTCTGTTTTACTATGACCTCGCCACCCACTTCCACCCCCCCCCCCCCCCCCGCTCACTCTTTCTCTTTCGCTCTCACGGGACTTCGTAATAGGGGTAGTTTAACGCGTTCCTGGCCGCATATTCCCGACAATTAAGCAGCGAACCCTTCCTGTGAGATATTTCTAGCCGGGTCACGTGCCCTTAAGCTTCATTCACACCGGAGTCACAAAACTTCTCGATCACGCATACGCCTTGTATAAGAAATGCTTATACGTACGTAGGTATAGAGAATCGAAGCTATTTTCATCCCCCGTAAATTCGTTCCCATGAGAGGGACATTATATCGACTCTTCGTTTAATTTTCTCGGGCTATTTCAGTAGCAGCAAAATGGCGCCCCCGTCCATCAAAAGCTCGTAGGTAAACGCGCGACGGTCTCGTAACTCCGCCATTAAATGCGAAAATAAAGCTCGACTATAGCGACTCGCATTTACTGCTGCGTGCCTTGCGCTGCCATTTTGCATTTTATGTTCGGTCGGTACCTTCGCTCTACCACCCTCCGCCCCCCCCCCTCTCCCCAATATCTCCTATAATGTCCAGCCTCAAGTCCTAGTTTTCAATTTTACTAGACCCCTCGTGTCTTTTGATAGCGATTATTTTCCCCCCTCCTCAACGTAACCGCTTTTTTTTTTTTTTTTTAATATTTCATAAAATCCCACGCAAAGCTCCCATCAAACATTAAGAGAGGTTATGTGTCACTTTCATTGCGTTTAAGCAGCTTTGTTCGGCATCTGTTCTAAACTTATTCAAATTTTACCGCCTTTGGCAATGGCGAGCGACGTCGTACTGATTTCAATGTTGCGCAATGCTAAATAAATCTTATAGTAAATTTTATTACTGATCTGCTGTTGTTGAATAAGACGTGTCGATAAAAATTGATATCGTTACTTCGTCACGTTAAGTACGTAAATAAATAGACGCGCGATAATCACGTAAACTGTCATGTGCATATAAAGAGAGAAAAAGCAGAACGAGTTACGTTGAACTTGCTTAAAATAGATTGCAAACTTACCAGAACAACGTACTATATCACGCACTTACTATAGTCAATTTCCTAGGACTTACTGCGCTCTGATCGTACGTCGCGTTCTTTTGGTCGATTTTTATCGTTACGTCGAAATACGTTTCCCGTAGACACAACATTGACCGTTCCACACGTGAAATCAAAAGATCAGTCACTGGCGTACAGTCCGATGCAGCTGACCTGTAAACGAGTAAGTCTTAGAAATAATTCACAACCGCAAAATAAGAACCTTTTTCGTGACGTTGAGACAATCAAGTGTCAACGCGATCAGCCATTTTCTCGTAGGACGCAGTCGAGTTGAAACGAAAGATTTGGCCATGCACTTTTTTTTCCCCCTCTTTTCTGTCGTCCTGCGTCGCGCTTACCTTTTGCCACGTCTTAAAATAATAAACCAGAGGGACCATCGAGGTTCTCACCGTAGAATTAACGTTTGTCGTTGAGTTTGGTTATTTCGGTGGCACGGGAAACCAATCCAAACAGTCGAAAGGAAAATAGAGCAATAAACGTGGGATTAAGGCTCCGTCGCTACGCAAATAGCACAAGTTCAACGACAGACGCGCCTATGCCTTGTTGCACGTGTCCGACCACGTGTGTACTTCTTGCCTGTGCATTTGTTAAATTGTGTCGAGTCACCAGGCGGTTATGAACTTTCAAATTTTCTTAAGACGCTCGGGACTGTTTCGGTGACGTTTCGCTCTTTAGTACCGGGATGGCTCGGCAGATGGCGCCACTTACGGCCATGGAAATTTCCAGAACATTCGCTATGGGGATTCGAGACGTTGGGGAGTCTCGCGGTTTGTGTCTGGTGGCATCACTAATTAACAAGAACGTCCTACAGGAATTTCACCTGATATCCTGTATCATTACATATATATATATATATATCCTGACTATCGTCTTCGATAGAGATAACGCTGACAGCGCGCGAAAATTTGAATGCAAGATAACCTTCAAACATTGAATTCGTACTGGGTCTTTGGTACAATAGAAATTAATGAACTTTAATTCCTGGGTTCGAATCTTTATTTTTATCAATTGAGTAATAACAAAATGGCTTCTCATTAGGGAGCCATTTAGAATCCAATTACTTTGTGTTGACGCTGCTTGAAATTGATCTTTCGGAATGCTTAGAAGCCTCTAAGATTCTTAGCCGATATTTTATATTTACAAGTATATATTACATAATTGAGGTACTCGGTGAAAATGAGCAGCAGCTTTTGATTTTAGTGTACATACGTTTATGTGGGGAATTCGTAAACAATAGTTTCTCCCATGGTGTTTGACAATGTATTATTAGGTTATAAAATCTATTGTCTCTGATGGGATCCCATCAAAATTTACGTGGTTTGCCTTCCAGCCTGTTTCGAGGCAGATCTTGTTATCTCACCCTCTTCTTGTCCTTTGACCCATCATAGAAACACGCCCTAAGCATTCTACCACGAGTTCGCGATGTCTGGCTTAACTGGCTAAAGGATTGTTACGTACGTATACATTTAAGGGGATAAGTGTTACATCGGTGATCGATCATTGATCCAATAATCAAAGTTATTATTATTATTGTCTTAGGTAATTATTGCAAATGGCATTAATTGCCCAACGGACAAATTATATTATCGTAGTTGATCGCGTAACACGTAATGCCTGTATTTACGCTTGAACTATTAATTAAAAAAAAAGGTCATTCGTAATTATTTACGAATCTCGAAATTCGATCGAATGAACTTTATCGCGAGTCTGCAGGTACTTCGGGCATTAAAATTTTTTTTCAACGTTGACTTTAAATAGGCTCAATTCATGCAAATAAATACGTATTTACTGTATCGATATGAAATATGAAATATTTATATTTTTTTATTCAGTCTATATATCTGCTCGTGGGTTAATCGATATTGACGATAAAATTCTCTTTTTAGATTTTCAAAATCGTCGTTACGTGATTTTTTTCTATTTTGGTGAGTAACGATTTTTTTGTATACTTCTCAAATATATTATTCGTTGGATATTATTTTCTTATCTTTTTACTGCAGATTCTTTCTTTGATAACTCCCGGAAGGATTTCTATCGATGGGTGTCGATTAGGAAATCATTATTTTTCCCTTAGGCAGCTCAAGTGCCTCGTGCTCGTAACGGTTGTACTTGGAGCCCTGAAATTTCAATATCAAGGGGTTCGTATATTTTTTATTTTTTTTTTTTGGAATAATCAATGCCGATCAAATCCCTCGTTATTTATTCTTGGATACATGGAAATTCTCTTGATTGCGTGAATTTGTTATTCCTTATGCGAAGGCTCGCAAACTCTTGAGATATTACCATATCAAACTGAAGGTAGATTGGTATATATATATACACATATATATATGTATACGGTTGATGTCAGTACAAGAAAAATTGACTGTCACTATTGATAAAGTTTGAATAAAAATTTTTAATTTTCTTCAGTTCGATTGTTTTATTGAAAACTTACAATCGATTAGCTAGAGACGCAAGAGTCGCAAATAAGTGGGATAGGCTCTTTGTTAAATTATTAGAAATATGTAAAAGTGCTTTTTTTTTTTCTTTCGATATCTCAATCGATAATCGATAGAGCGAATAGTCTCGTAGAATTCTCATGAAAGTTTTAATCTCGCTCCCCGTGGAGCCATGGGGCTCCTTTTATATTCTTTTCTATTTCTTCATCCCCCAATCCGCCATTCTGCAGGATTCCGGCCATTTGTCTCGCACCCCCAACATTAGGCTGCCACCCAAGTACCCATATGGCTCGTTGGAATGGACCGATTCCATTTTCCAAAAATCTAGAAAATCTCACGTGTCGTTTTGCGCGCGAGCAAAAATAAATTATCGGGCACGATTGCCACCCCTCCGAGATAATACCCATAAAAATTTGTAATCGTAACGCTAAACCAATTGGATGAGTAAATAAAAAAAAATGTAACAATTTTTTTTCTCGAAATTCTATAATTTTCACATGTTCTCGTGAAAAAAAAAATTCTTCGAGTTTTCTCTTTCTTTTTTCTGTATCGACAATTGCGTCAATCCTAGACGAAGCCATTTCCACCCTCGTCTTAGAATTTCGATTTCTTTTCCCCTATAAGAGTCCAGAGTCCATCACCCCCTATTTCCACACAGCATCCTTCACGGCTTCTTATTCCTTAGCCAGATGTTCACTCGAATCTCTATAGGCGACCTATCGGCAGGATCGATCGGAGAGGAGCGCGAATTTTATTTCTCATTCTGCCAGAAGCACAAAGCAAGATAAGAAAAGCTCGAGATAAAAACCGCAGCATCTCAAAAGAAAATAAAGAAAAAAAAAAGTCGTACACTATCAAGGATTCAATTTTGAATTATTGCTCTGTTGCCAAATTCAATCTTATTCTTACTATTATTACGTGATATCCGCACTCGATTTATTTACGTTCAAAATTTACACCCCGTATACACGGCTGTATCTCGTTTCATTGATAAGGTAATCTCGATCTTATAAAATTTTCAAGCCTGCCCTACAGATACCCTATAACACTTAGCTGCTCTCAGTAAGAAATAACGTAAACCTACTTGTATTATGTATATCCTGATTTTCCCTATTTTCACGTCTCCCGCGTGTCCTTCGCTGCGTCCACTGGAGCGATCAAGGACCCTGGTCGTCTTCAGTGCGTGGGGAGCAAATATGGCAACGCAGCAGAAGTAAGGACCTCCCCCGTTTTACCCTGGGTAATAAGGCAACGCCGCCCCCGGCATATTGCTTAGGGATTGCCAACCCCCAAAAGACATTGCCCCCGTAATTACGGCAAGACGTTACCTCGAACCTGTAACGTTAATCCCGGTTTGTGTCAAAGTGAACAAAAACTACCCCTATTTTTATTTCTATCTCGTCATCCCTCAAAATTTTATCCATAAATCAGAACGCGGACAAGTCTTTTTGTTTTTCGTCGTTAGGTTCGAGTAAAAGTGATTCGATCGAATTTTTGATAAAAAAAAAATATTTTTTCTTTTTTCCCCTGGTATCCATTTTTTTTTACCGGCACTCTACTCTCACGAGGAAACAAGTGTCGGTTTGCCAGGGGTTGGTACCCCATTCCTACCCTTGGCAATAAATCAGATTCGTAGACCGGCAGGTCGTGTGCTTCTTGCTGCTCGGATCCTTATGAAAAATGTGGCTGAACGTGATCGCACTTAGGGAACACAGAGAGAAAGAAAGAGAGAGAGAGAGAGAGAATGAGCTATTGCGAATTTAGGTAGAGGACAGAATCATATGGGTTGGACAGAGGAGGACATGTGGGTGGGACTAAGACAGATGGGAGAGGAGGAAAAAAAAATTAAAAAATATTTTTCGACAGGGTTGACCAAACCGGGTTGAATTTTCATCCTCGTTCCTATGGCGACAGGGGAATCCCCGTAGGTCTTACTCACGCCTCGAGTATTTTCAGAATCCCCAAAGAGACGAAGGGGAATCCCCCTCTGTCGCTCTCGATCCATTCATTCTACTACACGTGCATGAGCGAGATAGCGTCTTGGCCGTTTTCCATGTACACGACAGAGATAGGAAAGACCCGTCTTGGCCGTTTTCCACGTACACGACAGAGATAGAAAAGACCCGTCTTGGCCGTTTTCCATGTACGCGACAGAGACAGGGAAGACGCGTCGGAGTCCCACGGGATATTTTCTTGAACCAGTCAAGATAAACAAAGAACACATTGCTGAGTATTTCGTGTATGTGTGTATATATATATATGACGATACACAGTGACACGTGGGAAATCGCCATGTGCGAATTTTAAGGGTAGTTACAGTTTTTGTCGATTTTTTATTTTTTTATTTTCACAAGCCAACGTGAGCGATAGGGGTTATCGATAACGGTATTTGTCAGAAGGCCAATTGTGAGTCGCTAGAAAAATGTGAAATTTTACAGTCCCACCCTTGTGCCTCTTGTGCAACACTTTTATATACAGGGTGACTCGGATCGAACCGACTTCAAAGTTCATTGGATTCTTATACAGTTGAATCAGCTGTGACCGGGTTGTACGCTGGGACTGAATCGATCTGTGTACTGTATATTTGTGGTTATTTTTCTTTCATGGGGAACCATGGGTGGCTCAAGGGGAATTTCAAGAGCGTTATGGGACACCCTATTGGCCAATGACTTTATTGCGGTCCATCTGATATACTCCATGGTAAACGGGAAATGGACGATTTCCGTTTGTATAGAACAGTCCTTACATTATATATATATGTATCTAGTCCTCAGGTATGATTGACCGGATACGTGGTATATCCTAAGCGGGAAATCCACGTGACGTAATATAATGCTATTGTGAACGAGCCTTTATTTTTCCTTTATTCATACTATCGAATTTTTGCTGTTCACGCGAAACTGTTGTAAAATATTTTTAAAAATAAATTCGAGTCTCTTTATTTTATCTTCGTCTATGCTTAAGAGAAATATTTTTTTTTATTTTTCAACCGTAGTCGAGATGCGATCGGGTTTATCGTGAATTTCACGGGCCGATTAACCGGGGATTCTCGTGTCTGAAATTTATCGTAGCGTAAAGCATTTTGCTACGGATATGCGGATTGGCGAAAATACGCGAAGTCTCCCGAATGCTTCCGAAGTTTGCCTAATACGTGCGTATATAGACTGCGTGGATCATCCGTATTATAAAAAGAAAAAGAAAGGGATGAAAATTTAATAAATTTAAAAGTTCGATTAACAATTTACGAGAGAATCTGACAAGGGTGAAGCTGCTAATGACTGAGAAAAAGGAAGGGGATGAAGTAATGATAAAATGTCCAATCGATTTCGTACGAGGGTACGATATGAAATTTTTTGCAGATTTGGTGGTAGCCTTAATTTGTTTTAAAAAAAAAAAAAAAAAGAAAAATTTACCCTGAATTCTTTTGTGCTTTGATTCTTTGTGCTTGTATTCTCAAAGAGAAATAAGAGAAAAAAAATATTCCTTGGGGAGCAGCCCCCCCCCCCACCCCCCGGAAGCACGAAATTAAATATTCTAGCAATTAATCTTGCATTTATGAGAAGCCCTAGGGGGTTGGATTGGGGTGGAACTGTAACATCCCTATGCAGTGGTACTTGAGTCATGGGGTTGGTATGGTTCCAGGGTTGGCATCCCATGGCTTTATAGGGCAAGTCGCGCAAGTATCACAGACTTTGGTAGTATTAGTATCACGACTACTAGCAGTCGTAGTAGTAGTAGTAGTAGCAATAGTAGTAGTAGTAGTAGTAGCAGCAGTAACAGCACGGACCATAGCAATGCTGTAAGATAGAATTGTAGACTGTTCAATCTCTGGAGCAGTTGATGCTGTTGTCATGGCAACGGGCTGACTCATGGGTAAGAAACAAGAGGAGTTTTGAAATTTCACGACTGCCAACCCTTGTACGTTTAGATCTTGTATCTGACGATTTACACAGCTTCTGTGATATAATTTCATTTGACGATTACGTCATTAATCCTTTGTCGTCGGATTCACTTATGTTCACGTACGCTTGAATTAAATTTGAATTCATTCAAATTTCCCGCCTCGCGATTCGAATCGTAAGACACGTGGAAATAATTTTTCTATAAAATCTATTAAGCTTGTGTCGTTTCTGGTGTCGATAAGACGAAATATTTATAGATTTTCATAAGTCACCGTTACACTTTTAATCGACCACCTGTAATCAGCGAATTATTATCATTCACTTTGATTCCCATTGTTTTCCGTATATTAGATTTCTCAGGAAACGTTTCTCTCCTCCTTTGTTCGCATCTTCGCGAGACGATCCATCACGCGAAACGAGGAGTTCGCTGTTTCGAGATTAACCCGGACGAAACGTCGAGAGAATCGCATTTGGGAATACAGGAAATGGCTTTTTATCCCTGACCCCCCACCCTTCTTTCTTCTTAAGCGTCTTATCAGCCCGTTCCAATTCCTCCTGTTCCTACGTTTCCCTGTTACCATTTTATCCCGAAGGGTCATGCTGAAAATCCTGTAGTTCGTTGTAGGGGATGAATTGAGTGTTTAAAAAATTTTGAAAAATTTTTTTATTCTCAGTCGCCACGTGGAAATGTTTTTTTTTTTAAATTGTTTTTTTCTTCACTCTCCTTTATCGTTATAACTATTCCTCGATGTTTCCCAGACTTTCTACATATTCGAGATTGCATACGAAATAATTGCCAGTACCAACCCTTTACTTCCGTCGATGTGTTGGCAGCAGTGAAAAAGTCGGGAAACAGGAAGAACAGGAAGAACAGATGAAATTGAGAAAGCGAAATCGATACACGTTAACTATACGGATCGTCGCTTTTTATTTTTCCCCAGTAGCAAGGCTATCGCCAATGCAATGCGAATTTTTGGTTTGATTGGTAATTTCGAAAAGAGTCGTTATTAAAGGACCCAGCCATACATTTTTTTTAACCAACATTATTCGAGCCGAAAAAAATTTTGAAAATTGTACAAAAAAAAGTTTTCTATTGCCGACGAGATATTATTTACTAGTAGATTTTGCCTCGTCGATAGACGCGATAAGGATCACTGATAACGTATAGAAGCTCATCGATTATATATAATTGAAAATAGTAGAAGCTTCGAAAGATAACGATATCAGCCAATGATATTTCCTGGTCACGTTTATACGCTATTGAACGTGGTCGACGGTTCCCGGTTCACTTCCGGTAATTAAAGGGATGAGAGCGAGAGAGACAGAGCGAGAGGAGGAAATTACTGGGATGGCTGCAGGCATAAAGGAAAGGGTACGTGTGAGATATTGCGTCATCGGCCAATGATAACAAAGAACTCGTAATATCAAACTAGTGCAGTAACCTCGTTCGGCTGATCATCACAGATGATCACTGCTACCCTCTGGTAAAATTATCTTAACAGATTATCTAGATAAGTGTGCGGCTGGTTTGGTATCTTGATCTGCATTTTTTTTTAAGGTACTAGACACGCCTTCGCCTTCCGATGCTGAGCTCGAGTCTCCTTTTTCCTTACCGGAAGTAGCTGGACAAAGGGGCGGAAAAAATATCGGCTTATTCCGGCTCTCTTGGTTCTGCGAACAGGCCCTCCGATATTTCGAGCTACTTTGACTGTTTTTATCTTTTTTATTATTTCCACCCCTACGGCCTTCGAGTACAATGATACTGAATATAAGGGATGCTCCGGTACCTGTATAGAAATTTGAAGACGACGGTCGTTATTGGAAATGGATTTTGAATTTTTTTTATTATTGGAATTTGACATTGTTTATTTGTAGACTTTTTCAAAAAAAAAATTACGGGATTCGCGCATGGAGGTGTTTGCACGAAATCCGTTTAAGGGTGGCGCCTGAGGGGAGGCTCTATCTATATGTCTTTTGATAAGGGTTGAAAACCACCCTCCACCCCCCACACTTAATCCCCATGTTTGCCAGGCGCGTCACGCGTGTCTCACGTGTCACGCACTTTCCAACCCCTTTTTCTCAGCCCTTAACAGTCCCGGCAATTCCCTCTCGAAATGCCAAGATCCTCAGGATCCCCTTTGTGCGGACGCTTTCACCCCGTCTCACAGGCCCTCGATCGTAGGGGATGAAATTTTTCAACCCTCGTTCCCGAACTGACCCAAAGTACCTCGTGAAATTCTCATAGTCGTCTTTACGCCCGTTAACGTATATCTTTTTATTATAGATAAAAAAAAATTCAAAATTCAAAATCCCCAAATTACCTCGACACGTAAGCCCCATCTCGAATTCAAAATTGATCATGATTAAATAAAATCAATTTTTTTTTTCAAAATCATCAAAATTACACGGTCGTGGCCAATTTCACGTTTTTACCCCTTTTCCTTGACTTTTTGCAATTTTTCTTAACCCCCCCCCCCCCCCCCATTATTACCCAAGCAGTTCAAAGGTGTTTGGAAAAACTCACCTGCATCAAGAATGTCAAAGGTCGAAGGTGAACGATGAAGCAGATAAAAAAGAGGCGGAAGAGGGGTGGATAGTCTCGAAGGAAAAATTGTACAATCGATTAAAGCAGAGTGGGCACTTTTGGCAAGGGGGGATAGGGGGGCATCCAAGAGCACCTCCCCCCTCCCCCCTCCAGTAATGACTGCAGCAGTGAAGTTCATGGGGTAGGTACTTACTTGCTCACCCATTCACCGGAGGTGGTGGTGGGGGGGGGGGGGGGTGGCACCATTTACCAGAACACCTAGACTTACCCTTTTTTTTCCCCCCACCCTTAGCTTCCTCCACGTAAGCGCAATTTTTTTTCTTCCCAACCTAATCGCTTCCTCGAAACGTCTTAATGGCTCGATCGATAACTGCCGCCCGATTACGCCTTAATCACCGCTAATTATTTTCTTCAGAGACTGTCACCCCTTGGCACCCGAGAAAGGGTTAGAAAAAAAGGATGCTACACCCCTACGACTGATCTCCAATTAAACCCGGCTTTCTCGCCCTTAATTAATACACGTTTCGTCGCTAATTAATATTTTCGACGTCACTCGTATTTCATTCAATTCCCCACATTTTAATTACGATTCCGTCCCGTATCTTAAATACAAACGGGAAACGTACCTTTTTTTTTTTCGTATAATCCCGATATTAATTACAGCTCGACTCTATAATTTTATCCACCGACGCACCGTTAATCAAAAATTCGTTAATCAAACTGTAAGCTGAGCTGCGCGAGATAAATAGCTATGCAGAATCCTGTGTATATAGATATAGTCGCATAGCGATGGTCATAACAGTGACTTGACTATATGTATATCACGTGGTCTGTACACTGTTACTTTAATACGTACAGTTTAGTTTGGTTTATAGGCTGGGTTCGCTATTAATGCCTACAGGTTTACACCTATGGGTTATGTTTACGGCAAAGCGTGTAGAGGATTTAAGTTTAAATCGGGAGTAGAAAATTATGAGCGACGATAAGCCATGTTTCTATCTCAATTATATATGCGTGTATGTAGCTGATTCTCGAGTGTCTTATCGAGTGTTGGGAACACACGTTGGTTATCGTAGATGTGTTGTTGGGTAATGGCGGACTCGTAAATTTCTACTGTCTGATCTATACTATATGGAATCTACTGGGTTGATATATGGCACGTATAACGGTGTGTGTATATATATATATATATATATATATATAGAAGTGCATCTGGGGTAAACCGGTGCAAATCGGTAAAATTGGATCCTTAATGCTCTTATCAAACTTAAGAAAAATGGAAGGTACACAGCCTGCCAAATTGTCAGGTTTAAAATTCTTCGGTACGCGCTACCGCGATTCTCGTTAGTGTTGTCTGGGAGTCGCTGCTGCTGCTGGCTGGCTGGGATAAGTCTGGTCCAGGCGACAGGAGGCTGGATTAAAGTGTCTTGTCTTCCGACGGCAACGTCCCGCGGGATTAAACCCCGTCTTGTCGGTGTAACGTGAAGGGATCTATTTATTATTATTTTTTTTTTCTTTTTCTTGACGTCTGCGTCTTCTGGTGCGCTTATCCCTTTAGGTTTTTTCAAAAAAAATCGGATACGGTCTTAATTAGGGACAGAATTTCCGCGAAATTTGGAATTTGAAGTAAATATTTTTTGTACCATTTTTTTTTCCAAAAGAAAAAAAAAGTCAAATTCGAAAACTTTCCAAGGGTGGAAATAAACGCGTCTGGCGCTTTAAGTATGGAAGGGTTGGTCGTAAGGTACTAAAAAAAGTACTTGGGATCGAGTGGCCTTTTCAACCCTTATTCTTGAAGTCAATTCTCTCGCGCCTCTTATCTATTATCTACGTCGACCTTTGTACAGTCGTGTACAAACTGACCTTCAGTGCCTTTAAAGCTTTCGGTATATTCTTAAGGTACAAGTTGGGCTGCTGGCAAACCCTTTTAATAATCAGGTTGATATCGCCGTGTGTTTTTCTTTCGGTTGGCTCCTGAGGAAAAGCCAAACTTTAAATAAGATTCGGGAAACTTGCTCGAGTAACCGCGAAAGTGCCTGAAACGTTTGCCAAAAGTTTGAATTTCCCGCCAAACTTCGTTTTCACCCTTTTGGAATCAAGAGGGCACGCGCGATCAAGGCGATTTGTACTTTTTTAAATTTTTTCCTGAATGTTTCTTGCAAAAAAAAATCGCCCTTCAAATTCTAACGCTGCACCTATACGCTCATACGTGTATACCTATATGTATGTAAATTGCGAACGAGTGTTGAACTTTGACACGACACGTGTCACGTTCAAGTGCTCCCAGGGCAATTCGTATCCGAGACGTGCCAAAACGAGCAGGTCAAATGGCCATTAACCCCTCGATATGAACCTGTAGTCAATGTTCTATAGGTAATAATATCCTTCGATAATTTGCACATATATATATATACATATATACACCTATGGTAACCAATCAATTTCGAAAAACAATAATTGTCTCTAAAATCAAAATTAAAGATTGCATAAGAAAAGAAAAAAAAAAAAAACTGTATTTATGACATATATCGTCGTCCCAAATTTCATCATATACATATGAATCGCGAAAAAAAAAATAGAATTTTTTTTGTTCACTACAAAATTATCTAACGGGTGTAAATAAAAAAAAAAAGAATTTCCTTCGACATGCGGCAAGGACGTAAACGTGTGTTACGAAGTTTCCTAAATGACCGGACTTAAGGGAAGGGATGAAAATGAAAAGGGCATGAGTCGAAGGGTAGATTTTAATTAATGACCAAAATCCTTATGCTCCAAGTGCCTTTGAGTGAAATTTTGCGAAAGTTCTTCCAGGTAGCATTAACTTAATCTAATAGATCGTTTGAACTTGCCGGTTCTTACGATATTTCCAACCCCTAATTTTCCACCCGTTCACCCTCTCGACTCACTTCCACCCTTCTTCACCTTATATCCGTATTCCTTCAGTTTTACGTCTCTTAAACATTTTCTTATACCCTCCGCTATTGCCATTTGTATTCTTACTTTGACTCCCTCCCTGTGCCCCCCTCTCACCCCCCCACCCCAACCCCTAAATGAGATTATTTAATTACGAATCCTCACGGTTATTACGTTTAATAAAATCTCGCGTGGCTCAAGTCTGCCGCGAAATAGTCTCGAAGGGAGAAATCTGGCAGAGTATTATTTTACGTCTCTTTAAAGAGACATAAAATCTCTTTAATTTTTTTGGGATTCTCTTTTACTTTGTACTTCTTTGTATTATCTTTTTTATAATTAAAAAAAAAATTTATACTTCATTCGCAATTTTTTATTTTATATTATCCGATATACGTTCCCAGTAGACTTATCGATGTCTTGTAAGATTTTCTTTGGATTTTTGTATTCAAGACTTAAAAAAAAAAATTTACTCTTCTTTTTTTTTTGAAGTCTCATACCTAATGATGTTTATTCAGTCCTTCTTGTACCTCGACAAAAGACGTTTCAGTCGACTTACCTTATAACGACCGAAACTTCACGTTCGTCATTATCGTTACGAGGTCTGTAAGACCCCCTAGCTTTTTCATCAGCTACGACCTGGTAGCAATTTTTTTATCAATGATTCGTCGTACAAGGCAGCCCTTAAATTCTAAAAATAGATTCCAAGCATTGAAATACCTCAAGTTCAAATTTCTTTTTTTTTCGAGCCAGCAGCCACAGGTCCTGACCGAAATAAGTGGAGCTCTAAGATTTTAATCGGGCCACTTAATTAGCTCCTGATTCTTCAATAAATTTCATTTTGATTTTTCACCCCTGTGGCGGTTCCAGCTTTATCGACGCGAAGCATCGCAGGCGGTACGGTCTGTGTCTTATTTTCCCCCTTCTTCATATTTCCCCCCCCCCCCCCCGCTTCTCCATCATCCCCGTAATGCGTCTGCTATACGCAAAGCACAGGGGCAAAGGTATCATCTGAAATGGCTCGTGAGAGCGTTTAAGGGTGGGAAAGACAAGGGATGCGCGACGTATATTTACTCTGACATTCAACCCCACAAGGCGAACGACCGAACTATCAACCCCCTGTCAAGCGTATATAGTCGTGTACTATAGATATACATATGGAAGCACGATTTCACCCCCCAAGTATTTTGAGGCAGGATGAATGGACGAAGGGATGGGGGGGGGAGGGCTTTACTTTTTTTTTTAGAGGGTTGACTGACATTTAGCCGGAAGTCACGTGGGCGCGTTGGCCAACCGAGTAACGTGCAATATTCATTGGTAATTGATTAGTTTAATTAATTAGCCACCCCTCGGTGAAAATTATTGAATAAGAATAATGCTGGTCATTGTGTGCGGTTCGTATTTGCCTAAATGCCCAATGATTTATGACGTAACTGATACAAGGGGTGGGCGGGGAGTGGTTACCGTTTTTCAAAATCATCCCTTAAGCTCGACTTGGCCATTAACGAAAATCACGATAAAATCAATTGCCACGACGTCGCTTACGTTCTCTGTGAATTTTCCAAGGGGCCTCGCGACTCCTCCTGAACGATAATATCAACCACTCGTATTAGCAGGGGGTTGCTTTTCACCCTTGAGGGATGAAAAGATTGCGCGGTGAAAGTGGTAGGGGAAGAGGGGTTGAGAGGGGGAAAAATGGAAATGGGAAGTGAGGACCGTGATGGGAGGCCTCTTTAAGATCGACTCGGTAGCCGCCAGAGCGCGCCACTGGCGCTTGATTTTTTTTTTCTTGGAGGTTGTTAAAGAATTTCACAGTCTATGGTCCTAGGCTCTTTCTCTGTTTCTCAAGTGGCTTTGATATTAAAAAAAAAAAAAAAAAAAAAAAACAACGTCAAGGCATTAGAACGTGATGCGTCACGGTAGGTTAGGTGAGTTGATACTTCCAAAGCTGAAGGGTTGAAGGGTTGAAGGGACTAGAGAAATAAAGGTTGTCGCCATGGCGTGAAATTGTCAGAGATAAATGTTGGTTGCTTTTGTTTCTGACGCTTTTTCTTTTTTAAGTTGGTAAAAAAAGAGGCCGCTTTTTCAAAAATTTACAAAAGCAATAATTACCCGTTAGAAAATTGTGGAAAAAGTTAATTGATAAAAATTTGTCAAATTTTTAACTTTTAAATATCAACCTGATCGTATTGGTATCGCGGAAATAGATTTTTTTTCAAAATTACATGAAAGCGCAAGAAAATTTTTTGCGATTCAAGCGCCACTTTTAGCTGACCTTAGCGAATTAAATATCGCGGATAATGCAAATGGGGGGAGGCGGAGAGAGATAAGGAAGGCATTGAGGAATCCGAAGGAGAAGGAAGAGATGCCAACCTGGCGAAAAAAAATAGTGGTTAAATTTTCATATATCTCTGTCCCTCTTCTAAGTCTCTAAGAAATGTGCTGAATGATAAGAAATTCTTATCGGAGGTGGAGGGGGGTTCGGGAAGACTATTGATACTATCGAAAACTGTGTCGTCGATAGGGGGGGGAGAGTCGAAAGATAAAAGAAAAAGAAAACCGTCAGCATGAATTTTCCAAGTGTTTTCATTCTCACATACTCTTCCTTTATCGAACTTGTACCGAACCTAATTTCATGGTTTTACTCACATATCTGTTCCGCTCATGCGCCGTTTGCCCGATTAGGGCAAAGTCCAAGTCCGATAAAGCAGCAAAAAATATGTTCATAATTTCAAAAAAAAAAATTCCCACCCTGATTTTACTCCTCGTGGGTAGCTCGTAATCAGTGTGCCAACTGTACGTGCGAAAAGCCTTGAATTATTACGTAGAAGCTCAGGTGTTCGTATAAGCCGCATAATACGGAAACGTTAATCAGCCTAATGGTCAAGGCGTTGCCACTTCCGATTGCGCATGCGCGAATGACCGGCGAAAAGAAGGTGGATGCAAAAAATCAGCAAATGAAATTTCGATTTGACACGGCTAAAAATTGGTCTTTGTAAATTTTGGAGGTAGTAAAAAAAAAAATTGCATAAAATGGCGAAAGCACAAAAATATACTATTATGCCGTGTACACGTACTATATCTGTATATGGACTTAAAGAAGATAATATACATATATTTGAAAAAAAAAAAAAATGAAATTGTAAAAGCACTTCGTTCCAGTTTTTCCTTTTTTTCTCCGTTCTCGTTTTCATTCGCTTTTCCAGGACAATGGAAATATCTCGAAATGAGAAACGCCCACTGTGAGCATCTCGCGGTTTACACTCCCGCACCACCATTACCCCCACCCTTCTCTCTCGCTCTTTAGTCTTTTGACATATCAACCCTCTGCTTGTTTTTCGCCAGCCCCTATTCTTCGTCGCGCTGTAGGAATTGCATTAAAAAAAGAGAACCAAGAAAATAGATGCTTGCGAAAGATATTACCGCGGAGAAAACGAGGACTTTGCATGAATTTAGAAACACTGCGAATATCCACGTGGTAATTGCAAAAATTACGTGATAATATATCATATTTTTTTGCATTTTTCTCAAGTCACCGTTTCTTCTTTTCTCTTGACTCTAACACGAATTTTCTTTCTTGCCTGTTTCAGAGGTCGACTAAAAAATCAGTCTCAGAATCGAAAATGCTGGAAATTCGAGCTAAAGAAGAAAAATTTGCCAGGGTACTTTAGACAGACTGCGTAATCCCAAAAAGTAGGGTGAGTATTGGATAAATAATTTGTGAACTGTCAATCAGTTAATACTTTGCGAAAATTTCATTGAAAATTCATCCCTGCTTGCGTACTGGGTGGTCGTGAAAAAAATATTTTAGCCCAGCCCCAGCTGGGTCCACCATATATCCACCCCCCCCCCCCCCTAAGTTCGCGAATTTTTTTTCTCTACTAGCGGGCATCTCTATTTGTTCCGGAGACCGCGTATACACGGTGTCTGCACGGATAATAATTTTTATCCGAAATTTTCCGACCACCGCGTATATATTCATAACGACAAAAAGTTGCATCTTCCGCATAAATATTTCGACTTCAATAATTCATCCCAAAACTCCATCCATAATTCATTTCGCATTTACCTGCTTGCAAAAGCATATAGCTGTACCCATTCCGAAAGATATCGTCGAGTGATCTTTGCAAATGCATTAAACGAGTAAAATAAATAATGGAGGAGCAAACCCCGTTCCGTGGCCGTTTTACTTCCTTCGGGAAAAATGAATCGAAAGTATCTTGGAAAAAAAAAAAAATTCTTCAACTTTCATCCCCTCCCCACCACCCTATCGCGATGGCTTAACGGAACTCATTAAGAAGCCGATGCTCGTTAAGACCAGCTGGAAAGTTGCATGTGCGCATGCGCGCCAAGTTATTATTTTATGCTTTTAATTACAGGGCTTTGGGATACGTATAAATCTTTTTTGAATTAGCCTGGGGGGGAGGGGTAGACAGGGGTCGAAGGTTCACGTGTTAAGAATCGCGTGCAAGGAGTAGTGACGGGGAAAAAAAACTTTAAGGGTGTTTTTAGCAAAAAAATTTTGTCACGTGGGGGAATTAATTCACACGAAGTTTTACGGCGGATTTGTCGCACGAAGGGGGTTAAGGCAGAGCAATAATGCACGACGTGTATTTAGGCCGGACTTTCAAAGTTCCTGCTGTCCGACCTTTTCTTTGGTTATTTCGTAGATTTTTGAAATTATCCCGCTAGACATTTACGCAACCCCCTTGTTGCGAAGAGGAGCTTATTTCGAGGTAAACAAGAGAAAAAGCGGCGCTCGAGCTTAAGTTTTGGAAAATTGAGAGGAGAAAGAAATATAAGAAAATTGAAATTTACTTGGTTAGGGACGAGTGGTCGGAAAATGAAATTATAACGTAATTCCATTTCCCGTCTGGTTTCTTGTCATTTTTCTTTATCAACTCAAGGATTCATTTCTGTTTCGTTTTCGAATAAAACGAAATTACGAGACGAGACGCCGAAGCTGGGATACGAGAAAGAGATCGAAAAGGCTATACGGTAGACGTCCCAAGAGCGTTAGGCACTGGACTGTAAAATTCAGGGGGTTGATATTAGGGGTGGTTTTTGTCACCCCCTACCATCGCTCTAAAATCTTGGCATCTTGTGCGGAAACTGAAAAAGGGCAAAAATGTCCTCGTAAATTTGACACAGGGGTGGAACGGGCTGGTTCAAGGGGGGTGGCTGTTGTAACGCGACGTAATGAAAGAGAGGGATGGAAATGGCGGATGAAACAAAAAAGAAAAAAAAAAAATACTTTCGGAAGTAAGCATCCTGATATCAGTCAGCGTACAACTGACTGCGTGCTTTGGAATTTTGGGGGATGAAAAAAAAAACCGAGAGTGATACACGAGTCGAGAAAGCTGACCGGAGGGGATTTGAAAAAAAACCAGCTTGCAAAGTCAACGGACCAAACGGGATAAATCGTCAAAGTGCCAGACTAGTAGCCAAGTATAAAATAAAAATTTTCGTGCAATTAGCATTTTTCGAAAACCTCAAGAGGACACGGACCGAAGACAGGGCTGGATAGGAGAGTCTGGTCTTTTCGAAATTTAAATTTCCCGCGCTTCTCCAGTAACAATCGTAATGAATTCATAGACCATTAAGAATATCGCAGTTTCTTCTGTCTGTATAAAAGTTTGAATTTTCCCGCCTCAAAGTAACCACCGCGGTCATGAACAATGAATAAAATTGTGTTTCTGTTTCCAGGTGAAAAATGTCGATGACCGGAAGCCTAATGGGCTACGAGAACAACAACGAAGTGAACCAGGCCAAGTGCAAGAAGCCATTAAAGCCACTTCCTGTAGTGACGAGCGTAAGTGCTACAGGCGTCACAACCACGAACAAAGTACGAAGATCTCGGACCCCATCGAAACGTGAATCTTGCATACGTGGACACGTGAATAGTCTATGGTCTGTTTGGTACGGCGTCCTCGCGGTGGCGCTGCAGGCGTACATAGCCATTAGATGCGCCAAACGATTTTTCGGTAGGTTATACGTATATTGATGTATATAAATATTCTCACCAAGTTAAAAACTTAACATCACTTTTTACCTCTTTCGCAAAATTTCTTGAGAATGACCAATCGTTAAGGGACGTCTGAGAAAATCAAAAAGTGATGATGAAACTCGACGGAACATAAAGTACAATGAGAGAAATGTCATTGGGCACCTTAATTAGGGTACCTTCAATTAGAGGAACTCTCTTGCCACTCCTTGATAACACGTTGTGCTTACATAACCTGGACTTCTGCTAACAACGTAACTTTCGTCACTTTCCGACGTCCCCTAACCCCCTGTCTGCTTCGAGGGTTGCTACTAAGTCCATCGTTAGCTGGACGTCGTTATACGGAATGACGCTGAGCTTGTTTCTATAAAGGAAACTGAAAGGACAATCGTGTATTTTTGCTTTCACCCTACCTTGCTCTTGTAATATATTTTCTAATGCCTTCTCTTTTCTCTTACAGCTTATCTATCTCTACCCTGGCCAGCGGATGCGCCACCGCCAACGATAGAGCTGCACGCCTGTCTTGTACTGGCCGGTGCTGGTGTACTTCTACTTCCGGTTCTATTGACATCAGCATTTCTCAAATTGGGAAATTTGGCTAACGATGGCGTAAAGCTCGGCAGACACCTCAGTACCTGCACTCGGGATCCTCCTTCCACGTTGCTCACAAACAATCCTGACAATGGTAGTTTTTTTTGAAAGTCTTTACACGTTTCTTTTATGGGATATTTTTTACTGTCAATTTTATTTATATTATTTTCATCTCCTCGCGTTTAGGTCTTGCTAGCAATCTCTGGAGACACGGTGGACCCACTGCAGCCTTTGTTCATCTTTGCACAGCCATGTGCTTTCTTCTTCCTTCTTTGCTCATGGAAGCTCGTCTGATCCATGCTGGATTTCTACCAAAAGGTAATGGCTTGGTTGATGCTTTAAATTTTTTCTTTCTTTGCTCTACCGTTATCGGACAGGGTTTGCTGTTAATTGTCTGGGTACTTGGTATTTGACTGGCGCTTTAGAAGAGCAACTTTCAAATAAGACGACCAGCGACTTCAGGATATCTTATAATATCAAGGAACTTCAGAGAATTGTCTACTGCCTTTTGCCAGTGGTGTTGCAAGCTGCACAATAGGGATGAAGAGAAGTGGCAGAGGATGGAATTGATTCCCAGGAAGGCGGGTTCCCATGTAGAGCATTGTCTCCCAATAAGCCATCTTGAGGAACGTTAACGTGGGAAAGTTCCTACAATCTAGGCAGGATTAACATTGTCCAAATCTGCACAAGAAACGAAACTTATCTCAGAGATAACCGGACCTGGATATACGACTTACTTGAAATTAGAAATCTTAAAAAGTTTACTAGGTACCTTCCAACCTGCTAACTTTTCAGATTGGATGAAAAGGAATGGCGAGTGAAGATTTTTTATTTCTTTTAAGAAGCAATTACACCGTCTTGAAACTACCAGGCAAAAAATCAATGGTGAAACTTTCGTTAGCTGCAGTTGTAGAAATAATAATGGCTATGGGGTTCTGGTAGCAGCTTTAAAAAGCACATGAATCTGTCTTGGTCAAAGGACAATAAGAGAAATAATGATGAGAGACAATAATTCAGGCGAATCATAGAAAGTGATGAATCTAAAATTCTCTATGGTCTATGAATTTAGCTATGGTATATTTTCAAAAAAGTATACTGGTAACACTCCTTTTTTTTTTATGATTTATTTTCATCCCTCAGACATACCATTTATAGAGAAACGCATGTCGACTGAGTTATAACACTTATTTATATTCCTGTACGTGAAGAAATAATTATGAGGGTGGTTTCCCCTTAAAAAAAAAAGCCCTACAATATTCTCATAATTTCACACGAACCGTCTAACGTTAACGCCCATGCGAGGGGTGGCAGTTAAAAAATTCCAATTCACGTTATTTCATTTTAATTATGTTCCGCAATTTTTTGCAAAAAATTTTCATTTGCATTCTGCAACCCCACAAGAATCTTTCTACGAGTGACCCGCGGAAGGGTTGCTTAATGTGAGCATAAAAATTCATATATTCAGTCAATTTACTCACCTTGATCGCCATATAGGGTGTTCTTTAAAACCGTAACAATATCATAAAATATAAATTACTTAACCCTTTTCAACCACTGTGACTAGTTCAAGTTTAATTCATGGAATCAATTTACCACCTGACGTACGATCATGGCTTACGTTTATGGGGGTAGTTTTTTACGGTGCGCCAAACGGCCTCAGGGAGCTTAAGCGAAATTATTTTAAGGACCATCCCCCAAATCTCGAAAGAATCACTTCAACCCCGTCTCTTTATTTAAGAACGAAACTGCTGGAAGGAGCAAACGGGGAATTGGCCAAAAAGACGTTGCTTAGGGTTTGGTCGAGGGCGTCGCTCTGGAGCTGCTGAAGGGTTGACTCTTTTTTTATTGCCCATGTACGGAAGGACCTTTATCATCCCCTAGTCAGTGGTAGCAACTCCCTGAAGGATTTCGCAGCTCTTATATCGCCTTGGAGCCTAGAGGTGGCCAAAGAACAAAAAAAAAGATCATGATCACAAGGATTTACCATAGCACCAAGAGAGGGTAGTGCTTTTATATTTAGTGTCAATGGGGTGGAAAGCACCCTCGAGAGAAAGTAAGGCCACTTGGGTAACCTGTTTTTATCTGCTTTCAAACCGCCGTCTCGTAAGTCACTGTGCATAAAGCACCTGATACCGGAAGTGGCTGTTGATCATTCAAGAAAAATTGTGTATTTCATTTCCGTCGCAAACCGCCTGTAATTATATTTATAAAACCCATGAAATATTTTGATATAATAATAATAATCTCAGCGTTACATAATAAATTACAAAATACATACTCGGGGTCATTTGACGTACCAGCCCCAGTGCAAATCAGGAGTTTACGCGAACGTCGAAATTCCCGTAAATACATTTACGCTGAATTCGACGGGAAATACGAGGGAGACCGGAGATCCAAGTTCATTTCCCCCATATCCTGGGAAATCCGAGTTTCCCAATGTTTTTCCACCCTCTTTCCAGCAGTTCCTCTTTGCGTGACTCATTTCAGCCCTTTCTCTAACGTTTCCTTTATTTACGGTTCTCCAAGAGAAGAAAAAGAAGATATACGGGAGAAATGAGAATAATAATAAAAAGCCAAACTCGGTATCCGAATGGTCCATCCCTGCAGTGCAATATATTCTATGGGTTCTACGAAACCCCCATAACTATACTTTTCCTTCTCCTTACTTCGCGGATCACCTTTATCAGGATCCGAGGATTTCTGAACAGTCAATAACATTAATGGACTTCCTTATTTTATTTATCGGATAAAACTAGCACGGGTTTCTCTTTTTTTCATATAACCATAGAATCCCATATGCTGACACCATCGATATTGAAATGAATTTTTGTTATATAGGTTTAGGAAAAATTCTCGTGCGATTCCCCCTTAAATATAAATAGCCAATTTGATTAAAATTAATAAAAACTCTCATTGTTCCACGCTTTAAACATACAAAATATGTATATATGGTGGTTAAGATTTTATTTTACAGTTTTCCCATAACACCTGCCACCCGAACCCTATACCGTAACGCCGTATCGTTATGGCAGGGTGTGGTGTGTTATGGTTATGCCATAAAGTGCTGTGCAACGTTGTACCATATAGGATACAAGGGCTGTAGCATATTCCATGGTGTACCCCATGTGGATGCCAGGAGATAGCTTGCGGTAGACGGGATGGTAAATATTGATTCCCCGTTAATTTGAAATGTTCCCCATGGGCAAGGGTGGGCTGTATAATAGAAGCGTCGATTTTTTTTTCAAGCTCATGGCGTATATTCAGCCTTTTTTTTTTAAACGAACTATGGTAAAAACCCATAATAAAGTTGATACTGGTATATGTATATTACGGGGTCGGGGTTCTGCCGACCAAAGTTAGGTTATGGTGCTACGACTTTGAACACCATAGAAAATATGAAGATAGAGGTCGGTTCTTATCTCACTGTAAGACCAATGTTAATTTATATAGTTTTCTTTTTTTTTTCTTTCTCATGGTTATTCATGGTGGAAAGTTTGGCACGCCTCCAATTAACGTTACATTGATTTCAACGATAAGATATTGCACGCGTGACCCATGGCTATTAATTAATTCGTTCGTGCTCGCGTGTAATTAATCAGTGCGGCGTAAAGGCGACATTTTTTATGGGATTTCCAAATTTCATGAAATAATTACTGGGAATATTCCAAAAAAAATTTTTTTTACGTTTACTACTGTAACGTAATCGTATTTTTTTTTTTATTAAGTTTCTGCACTTGTGGAATTAATTTTTTTTTTCATTTTTCTTTTTCTTATTAATCCATACCGCTCGCGTCTTACGGTCGTAATATTATTTCGCGAGGACAAACGTAGTTTCGCTAAGTAGTACCAACTTGAGAAACTATAATTATGTAAATTTGTCCTTCCATTAAGGATATATATATATATATATATATATATATATATTCGAAGAGTCCCATGCTTATAGCGGATAATACTTCTTGCTTTATACTTTCTTTGACTTTCTCCTTGTCATTTCGTCTTTCTTCTTCGCTTTCTCTCGTTCTTTGCTCCGACGCCCCTTCCACTGTCATTCTTTAGCTGGATGGTACCAAGGACTTTAATAACTTCCTGAAAGTTTGACACCCTGTATTATTTTACAATGTACCTAGTATTTGGGTATTGGACTGTTGGCCATCCTGAAGTTATCTTGAACTTAGTATAAGATTGTCGAGTTAATCAAGAAAAGTCATTTAGAAGTTATTCCCTAGATGTATACAAATTCCCTATACAATTTCAAATATAATTTCAGAGTTCAAAGGGGTTAATTATTAATGTCTTTAATATTTGCAGGTATCTATATTTTCAAGCTGTAGAAATTACTTTGATAACCTTATACTCATTTGAAGATTATTATATATTTCTGTTAGTTTGGTATACTTGGATTTTCTGGAATATATATATATATATATATATATATATATATATATATATATATTATATAATATATAATACACCAGAAGTATATATATGTATTACTGCCAACCACTGGCCACCAAATTAATCCCACGGGTACAACAGCTTCCTTAGTTTACGATACGCAAAGCATCCGTCTTGCTCAAAATGCCATGCGACAGTGTTTCTCAAATTACCCAAAATCGTAAATAACGTATCAGACCTGATCGATAAGATTTTTGACTGAATTCCCTTATCGGATTGTAATTTAAAAGAAAATTGATGTAGTGCAAAATATTTGAAATTGAAAAAAAAATTTTTTATGGATTCTCATATCTTGAATGTCGCATTAAGTCAGAGCGTTGGAGACGTCAGCTTGGGTCAGTTTCTGCTTGCAGAAAATATGAGATATGATAAAAGTGAAAATCTGCATTATCGACCCGTATAAATATTTGCCAAGGACGATTTAAGAGACTTATTTGAATATTATTCCTCGGCTGAGAACCACTGACCTAGAGCCAGTTCGTGAAGTGCCTCGAGCGCGACACGAAATTGCTCTTGAGCATGCGAGTACTTGACAAAAAATGGGGCAAGTGCTGCTCCAAGCGGCCATACCGAAGTACTAGCAACGAGCATTATATAGTTGTGCCTTTGAGTATTTAAATAAAACTTGAGTCAGGAGTTGCGGCGGCCTTTATTTTTTTTTTTTCGAGAAACAAAGAACAAATTGAAATTTTTCTTCGACGGGATTCCGGGAAGGAATGGAGGAGCAAAGAGAGAATCGAATTGAAAAAATTTTGACAAATCTAAAAAGTATTCAAATGAAAAAGAAAGATACTCGGACGATTTGCTCAATTTAAAATTCACCTAAGCCTTACGTGACTGCATTTCGCGATTAAAAAAAAATTTTGAAAATCTTTAGAATAAAATTTCTATTTTTTTTTTGAGTGACGAAAAATCAAACGTCACGGTAGATTTTTAGATTTCTATCTCACACTTTTATTTTGACTCCACCTGCCACTTTCTACCTCTTTTCTTTCTTCTTTTTGTTTTCTCGGTCATTCGTTGCTTTTTCCACAGCAAAGTGCAAACTCGTGTAGTTATCATTGCATCGACAAGGTGCTTGGCTCTTTTAAACTTTTCACGGCCCTGAAGATTGAAAGCTTACGTGTTCAGAGATTCGATTTCGAAGCCAAGAAAATTTTCTTTTTACCCTTGGGGATGAAGTTATTAGAAAACATTTTTTTTTTTTCGTAAAATAAAATTTGCATGTGAAAAAAAAATCAAAGGAATGATTAGAGGCAATGTAAAAAAAAATGATTGATAACCGATCGATTAATCACTGAACCATCTAATCTTAAGCACTCCTCGGACAAGGTATTAAAAAGGCTTCTAGCTTTTCTTTTCCCTCGTTCAATTCATAAAATCAAAGAAATCTCTCATAATGCTAACAGCCAGTATACCTATATCTGAGCACTACTAAAATCTCAGTGAAATATTTAATTCACCTTTTGTCGCTACGTGAAGCGAACGTTAACGAGCCGGAAGCGAAGCTTAACGAGGCGAAAATTCGATTGGAAAAAAAAAACCGGGTAAAAAAATATACCCCTCCCAAAAGACAGTAGTACAAAATCATTCTATAGCGTATCGAAAAAATAAAAGACACTTCCGGTTTGATAAAAAAAAAAAGAAAATAGATAAACCTAACCTAAGAACGAAGGTAGAAATTTTTAAGGAAAAGTTGGGAAAATTTTTTTTCAAAAAATTATAACATTTTCATAAATGCAATGCCACGTGGTTTTTCTTGATCGTCAAAAAAAAAATGTATCGAAAAGAAGAAAATGAATCAGTTTCCATGACTCTGTGTTTTGAGTATGGGAAAAGCTGGAAATTTCGTTTCGCCAATGTATAAACGGCATCCTCCATACAAGGACGTAACTGACTAAGTTTGTCCTGGCTTCGTCCTGGCTCTGCTCCTCCCGTATTGATCGACCAGGTGTATGCATACAGTTTCCTATGACACCCACTGCCGCCTCTTCCGGGGCAACCTTCTATTTTCCCAGCCGTTTCTTCCCGGAAAAGCTAGCAGCTCAAATTCATGGGATTTTACTGCCCTTGCAAATTTGAAATCGCTACGCGGAACATATACGTATGAATAAAAAAAAACGAAAAAGTTTGAAAATATAAAAAAAAAATTAATTAATTAACCCGGACTTCAGTGGACATAAAAACTACCCTTGAAAATAATTTTTTTATTCTTTTTCAGGCCAGAACGAACCCGGTGAAAATTAGATATATCTTTTCCATTGCCACTATGGCTGCTTGAATGTTTATTTCGAATAAGGGATGAAATTTTTTTGCAAATTTACCCAAGATTTTTCAATGCAGACAAAACCCTAGAGAAATTTTTAAGTGCGATCTGGGGTAGATTAAGTCAAAAGAGGACAAAGGAGAAAGGTAAGATGCAGGGTGATAAGGGGGTAAGTGGTGGGGGATAAAAAAAAAGTGAAAAAGACAAAATTGAACGTCTGCAATTCCGTTCGCTATACGATTTTCCTTTACCGGAGTTGATTGCAACGGGCGTCTCTTCGATTCCGAGCACGCGTAACCATGATGCAATTACCTGGTAATTAGTTTACATAAAATTACGTGAACGGGCGGAGCCGCGAGGGGCGATGTAGTTGAGAGGACGATTCCAACATGTCGGCATGTTGAACGGGTTTGCAGGGTGTTTGCTTGTCAGGTTATAGCGGTACGGCGTCGGGACGTCAGGTTGATTATTCCGAAAGGCGTCTATTTCCAAACGAGGAAATTGTCTCTCTTGGGTTGGTTATTATTGCGCAATTCCATGAGATACTTGGATACGTGACGGCAAGGTACACCGACAGGGGTTGGAAATTGAAAATTTAATTTTCAACAAATTTTACCTGGGACTTTGAATTCGTCCGATGTAGACGAATTTTGCACTGCCTCTGGTTATTCATAATTCAACCGTCGTCCCTTTAAGCGAAATTCTTTTTAGTTCGCAAATAATTTTGTGAATATTGACAATTGCGTAATTTATCGTGAAGCGTTTCTAATTATGGTATTTTTTTAATGTCATTAGTGATAATATTTTATTAACGTGTTTTATTAATAAAATTATTATTTTTATTGATATTTAAAAATTTTGGAAATTCTTCAGTGATTATCTGCCCAAAAAAAATATACTCGCCAAATCGGTATGGGGTAGCCAAAGATTAGAACTTTTGAAAAATTTTTCTTTCCCGCCACTAACGCCCGACTGAAAGTGCATCGGGAAAAGTGCATGCATCGTTGCGAACAAAAATAAATAAAACCGAAAAGGGTGGAAAAAAATTGGCGAGTCGTACACAAAGGGTCAACTCGTATGTATGCTGGAGTACGTGGTTTTTTATTTCTCCTTTTTTTCGGCACGAGGGTCATTTTATCCTGAAAATAGAGGACGCTGACAGGAGGAGGGGTTGGGATGTTTGGATGCGTTTTTTTTTAGAGAGCGATGCATTTCCGCCGGAAACAGAGAGACTTCGAGTGCAGCTGCGCGTTCCGAAAATCCGAAAAAGCTCATAGAAATTCTCGATGTTTCTGGATTGACATGTAATACGTGACAATGATACCGGGTGGTTGAAAAAAAAAGTTTACCACGTGACAAAGATTTATAAATCCATAGGTGATCATAATAATCAATCAATAACCGCGGTCAAGTTACTAATTACGCGATAAAATTACTTAAAAATTTCAAACGACTAATTCAAAGGTCCTCGGTCTCAAAATCACGAATTTTTTCACCAAGAAATAACAGTGAAGTTTTTTTTTCTCACAAGTAGTGACGAAGGTGTGACGTCACTGTCAATGACGTAAAAGCATGAGCTCCATCGAGTAAATTTAATCCTATTCGAACCTTTGTTTCTCCAATTTCGTAAAAGAGCCGATCGGCGACTATTCGCAGCCTCTACCGATATTCTATATAGTCCGTTCCAATACGTGACACACGGACGGAAACCTCATTGATGAGCTTCGACGTTTTCCTGGTCGCGCAAGGCGAGTGCGAGTGAGACGGAGTGAGAGGAAAAGGCCGTTCAGACTTCATTCAGAGGGAAGCAACGATTGCGTGTGAGAGAGAGAGAGAACAAGTGTGATTGGGAACGAGAGGCGACTGGTGGGAAGGAAAGTAGAAAAGAGAATGCTTTGGCACGAACAAACATACTGTATTCCCTCGGGATTGGAAAACAGAGAAAATCCTGGAAGGATCGTCCCGTTTACTAGAACTTAGTCTACTCGTTCAGTATCTCATTCTTATTCTATCTCTCTCTCTCTCTCTCTCTCTCTCTCTCTCTCTGGATTTCCGTCGCTCTGTATCTCCCTCTCTCTCGCGGAAATTTTTATCGATTCCCCTACCTACCAATTGGTACCCTCTCTTAAATATTTACACGTACCCCTTGTACACGCTAGACATATCTGTTACTCTGGTTTTCAGGAGACAGGAAACAAGCGTGGTCCACTTTGATGATCTCCTGGGATAAACTTAATAAATTGGCCGAACAATGTATTTTCTTCCTTCTTCTTCCAACTCGCTTTCACTTTCTTGTGTATCTTTTCAATTCTTCGGATCAAACCAGACAAGCAATTTCCATGGTGTCGTCTGGGCTTTAGACTCCTTGTAGCTGTTGAAGATTTAGTGAAATTTTCTTATTTACCTGTTCAATCAATATTTTCCATTAGTGACTATTCATAATTAAATTTCAAATATTCACAGTATTTTTAATCTCTCTCTTTGTACCTTGTTCATTACAGAAGCAATATGGCGCACGGATCTCGACTGGGTCGTTATTCATCGTGACAGACTTGTGGTATTGAGCTTTATGAATCCGCCGGGAAATCTGAGCGGAATTACTGGATTTATAACGCCACAGCCTTACGTCACTGCGCCGCCTTATGAACTCGAGACCGAAGCTATTTTATCGTCGACCACCGACTTAACGGATCTTCACCAGGAGTCGATCAGCACCGACAGCAGCAAAAGCTTCGTCAAGAAATTTACCAGTGCAGCCAACGTTTACAATCCTGTGACAAGGTCTGCAGTGTTGCCACCGTCCATGATTAAAACTGCTGAATTTACAACACCCGGTACTACCTACACGACCGGGTCGACCTCGACCGTGACCTCAGCACCATCTACGACTGCGTACACCACTACGAGGATCACTACAACCCCTGCTGTCAGTCTGAAGTCTACCGAAAGACCCAGCACTAGCCCCAGTGCGACATCTACGAAAAGCTCAAGAACTACTGTTTCTGGTCAGAAGCGAACCACGGCCAAGGTCATCCCCAGGAATGGTACTGCCAAGGGGAAGGCCAAGAAGAATACCTTGAAGCCTAGCGCACTTAAGCTCACTCAGGTTCATAGGACCAATTTGACTGCGCAGAGCTTACCTAGTCTGAGCAGCTTGGCAGATCTGGATAATCCTGAGAACATCAATCTGGAGTTTCACTCGGGTGAGATTGTCTGTTGGTTTTTCATGAAACGAGGAGGACCTGTGGTTATAATGCAGCTTTGATAAATTTTAACGTCTCAAAATATATGTTTCAGGCGAACCTTATGGACCCATCACACTGGAGTACCTGAACTACGCCATTGCACTGGGTGTCTACTCTGTAAGATATCCAGCGGTTTTTTGGTCCTGCAATAAAGCACTAGGCACCATTTTCAGCTTGCAACTCGTCGCAAACTCCGCACAGAGCTTGTTGGCTTATGCAGGAATGTCGGTGCTCTACAAGGTATGAGAAAGACAAAGAATGAAAGCAGAATATTTCAACACTGTGAAATTGTCTGCAAATGGTTTAACGAGTGTTCTTAAATTTTTTTTATTTTTAATCTTGCAGGTTCAGGTTGTCGGATTACTAAAGGTACTTCCGCATCTGCGTCATCGTACAGTCTCAACTGCCAGTACAATTTCAACGTTCCTGGGGGATTCGTACTTCCTGTTAAATCCGCACGTCACGCTGGCGCTGTTCGCACTCTCATCCCTTTTGGTCCTTTGTTCCAGTATGGTCATGTATCTGTATGCTCATGGAAGGTCGGTAAATTTCTGTTATACGTAAACCTTCGTTAATCTGGAACAAGTAATAATTATACGCTTTATAAACAGGTTCGTCGCCTTCCTGAATCAAGAACGCGAACGCAGAGTGATATTGGCTAAGGATGGTCGTGACGGAAGTGGCTGGGGTTACTTCACCCACTGCGCAGCGCTCTGTGTCTTCCTGGCGATTGCGATATGCAGCGCCCCACTTTTATACGACTATACCGTTATCTACAGAGGAAGTCTAGATGGCGCCATACTCGCCTGTATCATCGGAACCGTCCTTCATCTTCTCCTCTGGCTTGTTCTCTGGGTCTTCCTTATGGTAAAGCAGAAATGGACCTTTAAACTTCGTGTGACCATTGGACGCGCCACTGTCAGATCAGCAAGATCAGTCAAACTTGTGACAGACGTCGATTTGTTATCTGCCAGAGATGACGAGGAGGGTACAAACGCACCCTTACTGGTTGTCGGTAATGGTAGAACTTACACGATTGCCGACACCTCTCCGAAGAAGGCTATCATGAGTGTTATCCAAAAAGCAGCCATGGAGAGAAAAGCTCGGGCACAAGGTAACGACCGTAGGGAAGTTCATTTTTCAAAAAGGTCCATTTTCATTTATTCAAATTTCTTTGAAATTTATTCTCTCTTTTTTCATTTCATTCGTTTTAGGTGGTAACGTTGATTCCGCAGATGGCGAGTCAACGGCTGACGGGGATGAACAGATCTACTGGCTGAGGCCCAAGTTACGTCCGAGTCCGGCCCAATCGCCAAGCGAAGGTTTGGGCCCACCAGTCGGAGACAAAAGTTGGCTGAACAAGAAACTCAAGCCAAAAGTCACCTTTAACGACCTGCCTAGTACGTCAGGCTCGCGGTAACTACCCACCTACTCCCTCTTGGTGTCTTTTTGTGTCTGTCTGTTTGTCGCTTTGTTTTTTTATTTTTATTTTTATTTTTTTTTTTCTGTTTTGGGCCCCTTCGAGAAAATTTTCTTTTCTTTCACATAACTGCTTTTGACTTGCCTCGTCCCTTTTCCTCAACTCGTTACTGTATCTCACGTCGTACTTCTGTGGCTGACTGAATGCAGTATTGCTACGTGAACACATAGGAATCTGCTTAAGATTAAGTTTTACATGGATATTCTCTTATTATCCGTCCATGACTCTTTAGGTATTTGTAATTCGCTTGAAATTAAAGATAGATGTCTTTGAGAAGCGTTCTCAAGTGATACTGCGAATATAGAGTGTAAAGATAGTAGTTCGAGGAAATCGAAGCGTCGAAACTCTTTTTCAAGTAAACTTATAGAATTTTAAGAAACGAAAATGCGCGCTTTAAATTTGTTATACAATTTTTGTATTTTATACGTATTAACATCGTGTAAGCCTGATTTGACCATTGGTCATTATTATTAATTATTTTTTCTTTTTTGTAATTATTCGATAATTGTATTTATTCGCATGTTAGTCTATACTTTGTCTTTCGTTGACGATATTCCTTCTTTTTTTATCCTTATTTTCAAAATTGGTTGAGTGGAAGGAAAAAACAAAGAAAATGAAGTTACTGCACCAAGTAACCGAGACTTTTCACAATCTCCACAGAATTCCTGACTAAGGGAATTTTTGGCTTCTAGTCGAGCTCGTTAAGAGCTGATATTATACATTTTCATTCCCTCCGTGTGTTTTATTATATTTTTTTTTTCTTCTTCTTCTCAGTTTGCGTAATTTTGAAAGTAAGTTCAGCGACTCGTAGAATTGTCTAGATAAATCGTAACCGTATGCACGAATCATATTGTTAGCACAAGATAAGTTTTAAAAGAGGAGGTAAAGAAAGTAATTTATAGTCTGTATTGTTTTGTAAGAGATCCTTTGTGCTAATTAAGTTAAACCGCAGGAGAGAGCGAAGGAAAAATATACACAATTCATACTTCGTATAACCTAAAAGTCTACTAACTCTGTCACCGACACAGAAAACAATTCCCATGCTTAATTAAAAAAAAATACTTGATCGATTAAAAAATTCAGTGCATTAGTTACCATCTGCCTTCGCTATACTTTCATAGTGATTTTAGTGATTCCTCAAAATGTGTCAAAATGCACTGAGTTATTTTTTCATCTAATGGCAACTCTGCACCGAATGATCATTAATATTGACATACTAATTAATCACGTTTGGCTAATATTTTCAATAATGTAGTTAGCTTTTCAATGAAAAAAGTTTATCAAAAGTACATATATATCCCTACGTGACAATTAACTAACAGTATTTATACATAATAAGCAAAGTGTGCCGTGTGAAATGTAATGTTCCTATTTTTTGGAAATTTCCAAAAAACAAAAAAATAATAATAAGAGAGCAAATCGCTTCGCACGCCCAAGCTGCTGCAAAATTATCTTCACTGAATCCGCTTGTGATCGGTGAGACGTTTCTACCCTTTTTCAATATTTTTATGACGGATCTAATAATGACGACTTTCCTTTTTAGCAATAAGGGAAAAACCCGACGAGGCATTGCCGATGGCGGACCAGACGATGACGGCGATTACGCAACGTTACGGGAATTGCCATTAATGACGTCACTCGATCCTGCAGACGATTCCACATCCGAGGAGAACAAGGTCAGTTTGAAAAATAAGTTGCCTTAAAAAAAAAGATCTTTCAAAAATGGAATTATATTTAGACCGACCTAACTTTTTTAGTCTTTCCGTTATATTGAATTTTTATCAAATCTGGACAATTGTCAATGTTATCATGGAAGTACAAAGGTCGTTATAATTCTGTTGCAAGTGGACCAAATTTTTTATCAGGGAAATTCCTTCCCTGGTGATCGTGGACGGTGATGGTTTCGTTTGCTTGTGAATTATTTGTTATCATTTTTTTTTATTTGCTTATCATTTCATTTAACTTTCGTTAAAGTTTCATTGTTTAATTAACCCTGTACTCTCAAAACTGTGTGTTTTAGTGCGCGATAATTCTACATTAGAAATTCACCGTGTGAAAGGAGAATGAATTGATTTTGTAACACAGATTTGACATGGCACCCTGTGCCTTTGATTTTAAAGGGGTAAATGGCAATAATTATAAAACTGATAGAAGCCAATAAAATTTGATGTGAATTTATTTCTTATCTCTTGTCTTCATATTTGTCTGGAGACAAGCACAGAGCAAAATTTACGTACTTGATTCAATAATTCTATGTGGATGAAAATTTTGAAAAAATATTTTAGTTTCATTCTTATTTATGGTTTTTATTTTTCCGACAGTGGGGAAGATGGCTGGTAGCCCGTAGGGATGCTATACCAAAATTTGCGGATGTAAGAGAAATACAAAATTTATTCGAAATTCTCAAACTAACTAGACTAACAAAAGTCTGCTGTGTTTGGTGTTTGTATTAACTGTGTATTTAACAAATTTTTATGGTAGTTGCGTCGATTAGTCGGTCACGTGTTTTAAAATTTTTCCAAAATTTCATAATTTTTGCACACAAAAAATTAGTTGACCCGTAAGTAGACTTAGAGATTTAACTATGTAAACTGAGATTAGGAAAAGCATTTCTTTTCAACAGAAATTTTTTGACTTAAAAAAAGCAGTTGAATAAAATAGACAGCGTGTGTGTGGTAGAAAGAAATATTTAAAAAACTTTTTGAAAAAATTAAATAAAAAAAAATGTTTTACAATATCATAGACATAGTAGAGTAGCTGGTACTTAGTACCACAAGAAATGTCAGTACTCTTATTTCTACGACCTCAAAATACTTAACCGACAAGCCCAAAATATTCTATTCTATCAAAAAAAAAAAAAAGAAAAATATTTCCCTCCCCAATATCCTTCCATCGCATAATTCCAAAAAAAATTGTAACAAATACTAATACCACTAACTTCTCCAACAGTTGCTGGAGTGCGTGAACGATGACCAAGTGACGTATTACGCAAGTGCAAATCGCGACCTTCAACCATCGGAAGGTGACCCTTCACCCCTTCTGACACCTGAACCATTACCGGATCCACCCCCAGTTCCACTTCCTCTTCCACCACCGACGCCAACTTGTGCCTCAAGTAATGACGTCATCACAGCACCCTTAACCACTAATACTCAGGTACTAACTGCTTCTCTTTTTCACATTGCTAACAAAATATAATAATTATTGCTACGGCATGATCAAGAAATATAAATGAGTACATAATAATATACAACGCCTCGTATAAATAATTTGAAAATAAAAAATGACAATTTTCAGATAAATGGCGGTCAAACGCCTCGCTGTCTTCGTCGTGCAGATTCAGGAATGCCCCACGAAGAACTGACGCCACGATCGGACTCCTCACATTCACCACCATTGGATGGCGGCTCATCAGCGCCAAGTAACACCAGTAGCCACAGTGAGACATCTAGCGGCGTTCACTCGAACGCGAGTAACGCAAGCAACACCAGCAACGTCAGTACGACGTCGCAGCAGCGCAGAGCAACGAGCGTGGACGATTTGACCGGAGAGCCAAGGGAGGAGCCACAATGGCGCAGTTGCTCCTTACAAAGAGGGATGCAACCGCCGACAAACGGAAAGGCAACTTTTTCACCCCCAAATTCTCGTCCAGGTACGAGCCAATCGTTCTCGCCCCAGTACGCCAATCACGTGCCTCTGCTGAACGGCGTGGATCACGGTGGCGGCGCTGCAGTCGTCGGGGGAGTCCCCGCCGTAATTCTTGAGAATCCAAACGAGGCGACTGTCGTGATTCGTCGAAAATTATCGAGGCCGAAGATAACCGAACCCCTAAATCCGAACGAGGAACCCTTCGGCAGGTCTACCAACATGAGAATGACGTCGTTCACGGAAAACAGCGACCTCAGAACAATCCAAGCTTCCTCCGCAACCCTTCCTCACTATCCAACTCAGCCTGTCGTCACGTATCCTCACTGCTCCACTATGCCGCTGCCTCATGCCTCGCACAGTATGGCTGGTTCCAATATAGCTAGTTCGACCGGTAGCTGTGGTTCCGTTCCTAGAACGGTTCCCATTGCGCACACTACTGTTCCTGCTCATACCACGCTACCTTCCCATCACAATGGCGTAAGGTTGCTACACGGTGGTCCCAACCCGTTTGTTAAGAGGTTCCCACCGGTTCAGGTGCACACACAGTCCTGGGGTATACCTGGACATCATACTTTCCCTCAAGCACCACAGAACAAACTCTCTGCGCCTGCGCAGATCAGACAGAGCGACAGGGACTCTGCCAATTTTTCTATGGCCAGCAGTGGCGATTCCGATACGTGTTTACCCCATTAGATTATAAGATTCGTGGGTATGGTTTAGCCAATGAATACAAGTTAGACAGAGTGATATGGCACTCTGAATTTTTCTATGGCTTATTCCGTTAGGTAGTTAAAAGAGAAGAAAAAGGGTTACCCCGTTGATCGTGTTAGGTCGATAGAAAAATGGTGGATACGTATTTCTCTCTGTGACAGAGAGAGGTTGACTGTGCGATTTTCTTTTTTCTTAACTGCTCTCAGTCCAACTTTCTCCCGTGGACAATAATTTGTTATTTTTATTCGGTGCGAATGATTGTAAAGGATACGGTGGGTGCTTTTTTCAATTTTTGAGAATGTCTGACAAAAGGTTTCAAGTGTGCCTCTCATTGCTTCGGGACTCAGGTATTAGACTGTTCAGGACGACAAGAATTAATAATGTTAAAATAGATGAACGGAGTAACGATTAATACTAAAGGTGTCGCACAATTACAAAGTAGACTAAACTTTTCTACACGACTTTTTGCAAGAATTAGATTAGCCAAGAGAGCCGAACTTCTTGCTATTCACATAATTTACATATCGCACGATGCAACAACATATCCCTGTATTTTCGATTGACATTTATATTGAAACGACCAGTAGCTCAATGGACTTGTACGTGGGAATAATTCCTATCGCCTACGATTAATCTTAACGTTTATTCCTTTTTTTTTTATAAGCTAGCGAGATACGATTTTTTGTCCACGGGAAAAATATTGTTCTGAATTATATGCACTGTAAAAGTCACTGACATCTTTCAAATACAAGTTAGTCACGCGAATGAAGAGTCAGAGACAAAAAATTAAAAATTTATGCTGATAGATCTTTTTTTTATACTTGTAGATCAACGATAGACTCTTTGGATCGATCGAATTGGTTCGATAATAATCCTAATGAGAAATAATACAATTTTACGAAGCGACAACCACCACTGATACCCTGAGAGAGTATTCTGGAAAAATTCTTAAGGGGATGTTCTTGTTAAAGAAAAAAAAAAGAAAAGAAAGTTGTTTTCATAGTAAGAATATGAAAGGGATGTAAGAAGAGGAAAAGAGAAATAAGAAAAATAACAAAAAAACGTAGACAAAATAGTATTACATAAAAGTACGCTAAGGTTAGGAAAAAAAAAAAAAGAATTTCAAAGAAAAGCTTTTGACTTTTCGTTATGTCGCTGTACTATTTTGCGAGCAGAGCGAATCTCTGTCGATTTACGATTTTTTCTTATCTTTTGTGTATAGTTCATCCAATCACTGTAAATCTGTCCCTGTACATTATTTTTGCATCGATTACGTATTTTGGGCTCATTCGGACCAAAAGGCTGACGGTAGCGACCAATAGGGAAGAAGTTTTTGGATCTGACTGAAGACGTAGCAGCTTAATGTTCTTTGCTCATTGGTCACAGGCCATCTACCTTTGGTGTGAATGAACCATTATGGTTGTCCTTTCTTGTGAAAAATTGAACGAATCTTGATAATTCTTTATCGGCGCTCTTTATCGTGGCGACACTGTTAACGCTAATTATTAGTAAACTCGTGAAGGGTGAATGGGAAAAAAATCTATTTAACCCTTTAGGTACGTATGCGTGTACTCAAATTTTTAACTTAAGAAAAAAAAGGAATTACGGTGATATAAGGAAAAAAAAAAAAAAAACGAACCGAAGAACTGCCACTATCCTTAAAACAAAAAATATGTCATTAATTCCATATCGAGGAAATCTTCCTTAAATATTTTTTTATATTCTCTTTTTAATTTCCCTCAAATATTTTATATCCTAAAATATTTTCACCGGCCGTCGCCAGTCTTGCATTTGTTTTCAAAAATTTTGCAAAATCTCACTAGACACTGTACATCTATAATTAACTTCTTCTCTCATGTTTCTCTCTTAATTACTTTCTTCCAATTATTTTTTGGACGAAGAAGACAAAGAAAAGAAGCAATCCCCTATACAGATCTATACTCGCAATATAACGCACTCGACTAATTAAGAAGAAAAAACTTAAATTAAAAATAAAATCCTAAGTATTAATTTTTCATGGCAAAAAAAAAGGTTGTCATCACATTCAGCAGGTATAATGAAGATGGAACAATAATGCGAGCGGCTAGCGAATATAGAAAAAAAAATTTTGTAGTATTAGGTAATAATTACACTTTGACTTTGACAAAAAAAAAATTCAAAAATAAATAGCAAAGAAATAATACGTAATCCACGCTAAGCCAATCGTACATATCGCAACCCGCAAGGACCACGCTAATTCGAATTCATCTCTGGTAGCAACTTCGAAGGAAGAAAAGATTTTTCTGTATCGCTGAAAAAAAATTCTTAACTAATACCCGGTGTCCTTTTTTATATCGGGCCCATATTTTCACACGTACTATGGGCAGCGTCTAGTGCTTATTGAACATGAATTTGCGTAGTTTCGCTCTAAAAAAAATAACAATAATAATAAAAAGACAAACGAAGAAGCAAGAAATAATTAGGAATAATATTCGTCTAGATTCAACTGATTAAGAAGCGATTTTTATATAATCCATAAGCATTTTGTATACTATGTCCACGTTCACTCTGTCTGCCATATATATATATATATATATATATATATATTTGGTTTTCAATTCTCGTATTTCAAACAAGAACCCTGGCGAACGATTCGGTCCACGAGATATCACTCGGTGCTTTTATCATGCCTATGCAAATATCATTTTTCTCGTGTAGGATTTCTGGTGTCACTTTTTTCAAAAAATAAAAAAACCGTATTCATCGACTCGCTCGTACAGGGAACATCGTTATACTCAGAAAAACCAGTTTATTGTGAAAATATTTTTTTACCATTTAGTGAATGCGTGTGCGTGTGAGTAAGATTGGGAGAAACAGAAAAAAAAGTATGATAAAACTTGTCGAACGGCATTTCGTGATTCGTGCTTAGACAGCTGATTAAAAATTTGAAAAGTAAAGTAATGCGAATGGGATATCCCGAAAGGAGAGTGAAAGAAAAAAAAAAATGGCAATGGATAAGGATGTATAGTGTTAAAGGTAATTGGGTGTGAAAACAACCAATCGATTACCGTGTGTTTGGGATGTATACTTTTTTTTTTTTTTTTTTCTTTGGGTTGATCCAATAATTTGTAATATCAATAATGAGTCGGTCGATCACAGGTCTCTTCGGGTTTGCGTTGAGCAACGCGCAATAGAAATAACGATGTAAAAGAATCTGTAGCGAGGAGAAAGGTAAAAGGAGAAATAAGGAACGTGAAAAGAAATATCAAGTGGATTCAATCTCATGGGAGTAAGAAGAAGTGAAAGAAAGGAAGGCGAAATCTCGAAGCGCTGTAAATAATAATACTTATAATAATTGAATCATGCGAAAGAGAAAACTCGAATGTACGAATATTGTATAAAGACTGATTAGACTAGCCTTGGTATTTATTCAATAATATTAACATGACTCGTGGTGAATTTTTCAATGAAAGAAAAATATAGGTAAATCGATAAGAGCAGTGATAAGTGCTCTGAGACAAGTGAAAAAATTGAATTTGGAAATTCCTTACCCGTTCGATTTTTTTTTTGGAAAATAATGTAAAGCTAGATAACCTCGTATTTCGTTTTCGCGTATGAATGAATTGCTCTTGATTGTCTTTGCTAAAAATGATTTTTCTTTGAAAACAATCACCACAAGTCAACGAGCATAAACCGAGCATAAATATAAGCGCAGTTATAAAAGCGGCACTATTATTGTCAGAACGTATCAATATTACTCAAAATTCGTATAAGCCATTGAAACTAAATGTAAACTTTGTATATTCATTTACCAAGAAAATAAAAGTAAATTATTCGACCATCATTGGCCGTTATTAAGTCTGCGTTTCGGTTTTTTTTTTTTTACAGACAAGAAATAAATTTCAATTGAACGTCGATCATCAAAGTCCATCCATTAGATTTCTGGCTCTCTTTAATTCTGAAAATAAAAATTTAGACATTCCACGTGTTATTTCTGTATGTTTTTTTTCTTAAATAAATTTCCCATACCTGCCAACAGAACAGGAACTTCCTCCTTGGCAATATTAAGGGTGACAGAATCCTCGGTGCCATTAATTTTTTTAAGCTTTATACACAATTTTGAAAATGGCGATTTCGCCTGATCAGGAAGCAATTCCACCGAGGATAAGCTGTTGACTGGAAGAAAAATAAATTTGAAAAAAATAGAATTATCTGATACTTAATGTACATAATAAAATATTATTTTAATATAGGACAAGACACGATACCCACTTCTTAATGACTGAGCTGTTAATTTGGCAGTGATCTGTGCGGAATTGTCACTGTGTAAACGAGCGATTGCGGCGCTGTGTTCCCTGGGAAGACCCAACTGTTGCAATTCACTACTCAGATCCGTTGAAGAGACACCATATCGGGATGAAGATGTTAGGATCAATTCCAAAGCTGCTACTATCGCTTTGGCATCACTCAAGTCTGCTTTTAATTAGATTGATTAATTGGTAGAATGATTAGTAATTATTAGTATGCAATTTCGTGACCAGGGAATCATCTGGTAACGGAAAGCTATTTAAATTAAAATTGAAAAGTCCACGTACCCAATTTGGCATCCTGTGTAATCTTCTTTACTTTATCTTCCTGGAAGAAATAGTAAGAGATGACGTAGTTTAAGAAAAAAAAAAATTGCATAACCAGGAAATTTCTCTTTCATTGAAAGATAATGAGAATTTTTGTATTCTAATAAGAAATTTATACGGACGTTTCGTTTTATACTATTTCACGTTGTCACTCTTTCGTGTTATCATTATTTCCATTTATCTCCAAAATAGACTCGACCTAGAACTATCGGTTAAGTTCTTATCAGTTGATTAATTTGTATCTGTAATAAATATGATTCTAACCCAAGTCGAAAATCTATTTAATCCCCCAGTTTATCAACACGAATAGTCAGAGAATTTTGGTTATTCGTAAATTCACAATCGTCGGGATTTTAATAGTGAAAGTGGAGTGGAGCAATTTAGAGAATTAATTAATTAATTAAATAGACTAAAAAAAACGAATTTTAATTAACAATTAAAATATGTTGTTCGGGTGTTATCTTTGGAAAATATTTATTGCTATTTACTCGGTTTTAAAAAGTATCTCCTGGCTCAGGCTAATCGTATGGGCCCTGCCGTATATAATAAAAATTTGGTGTTGGATTTCAAAAAACATTACGTTAATCGGTGTTTGTGTGTTCCAGAAGATTTTGGTGGTTCAATTATACGTGATAAAGTTACTAGTGCATTATAGAATTTTATGTTGGAAAACACTAATTTTTGTCATGCTTGTTTGCTGGTTTGTTTTTACCATTCAAAATAATCCAATAAGCTATTTTTGGTCCTTTAGTATTTCCCTATATTAAAAATATCTATAACTAGAGATCAATTGATCAAAATCCAAAATTCAATATCGAAAGTTCCAGCGAGTAAGCTCAAATTTGAAAGGACTTCAGAGGGCAAGTGAGTATTATTATAAATAAATAATAATATCCAATGTTCAAGTTTCTATTAAAATTTCTGTTCCGCACTGTGACTAGTGCCAAAATAGGTCAAAATAAAATGAGGAAAAACATCACAGACTAAAACGTAATCCTCTCTCTAGTTCCACTGAGCGGAACAAGATTTGATAAAGACAAAAATACTTTTCATTCTGGAATGGACTTCTGGAAGTAAAGTGACAGAAGAAAAAGCAGACTCAAAAGCAGATAGAGGCACGAGGTAAGAGATATACAATTCTGTTTGGCACTCTTTGTCCGGGTCTTCCATTCCATTACGTTGGCTAATTTAATGATGCTTCCTTTGGTTTGTAAATAATATCGAGTTATTTCCTGACAAGTAGACAAAGTCCCAACTGCTTAGAAGTCACTGGCCATTACGAGTGATGCTGCTATTTTCATGCAGAACAAAGAAAGGTGACAGTGAAATTTTATAACGTCAAATATGACAAAATAATAATAAATAAGGTTCTGGACCAAGTTGTCGAAACTGCACCAAACGCCCTGTGCTTGCAAGAGAGACAAACTAAAAAGACAGTACGTGTATAGATTCAGGGGGCAGGAAGATCTAGAGGTAGCCAGGGAAGAACTGATAACATAAAACATTGTTATCGATTAATGAAAAATAATAATTAGGTTAATAAAAATTGATTTTTTTTTTATTACTTACATCAAGCTCACCCTCGATCAGAGACTTGGCTACTAGTTGTCCCAAAATTTTCATTTTTATGGAGGTCTGAAAAAAATATGTCCATCAGTCAAGTATTATTTATCATTTATTATGCAATAGATAAGAACTCGTGAAAAAATTTTCAATTTTACAATACAGTTTTTGGGAATGGTATCGGATATCAAAAAAGGGGGTAGTTACCTTACCATACGAGAAAGAGTGTTGATCTCTGCCAACAGCCAATCCGGAGAGTCTCCATCGCCAAGGAATCGAAATTTCTGAAAAATTTATAAAAAAACATTAGTACATTTGGTGGATGTAAGACACGTGGGAATTTTGAATTTGGAAAGTAGTCATATGGAAGGTGTTAAATATATATATGAAAAATTTATTTTTAATAGTCAATAAAAAATTGAAGAGAAAATCATTGGGTATAAATAAAAATATAAATTACCATTTTTTATTCGCAACCTCACGCGATGCTATTTTCGAGTATTTCTGAAACAGAAAAACAGTTTTTGCTCGGTCAAAATTGAAAAAAAAAATTAGTACGACCACTTTTGACCGTCTATGGTTTAAAAAAAAAATACAAGTAAAAGCTTATAAAGGTTGTGAACTCATTGAATATCTAATTAAGCCAGAAAAATATGTTCCAGGAGACTGAATGAATATCCTATAACAAAAGTCCCTGGAAAATGTCCTATTGCCGCAACAGAGTGAAATAAACGAAGAGGAAGAAAAGTAAGCATGAATCTCGATACTCAGTAACGTTAGAAAATATTCTAACGAATTTCTCGATTATCACGCGCAATTAGCACGAAACTAAACGACCCTGTTTATGTTATCAAGTACGTCAAACGTGCCGAACGACCTGGAGGAAATCGTGCAAAAGCACTAATATGGAACGAGAGTCATTCTCAGCCCGTCATCAGCAGAGGAAGGAAATGGTCTGTTACAAAGTAGAAGTTAAAAATTCGAGAATTTTGGAAATTCGACATTTAGTCCGAGTAGATGTATAAAATTGTCTAATTAATTTTTTTTTTTTCAGGAATAAAAAAATTCAATGAAATTGTACCGGTAACGGTTGGTGCAATTTTTTGCAATTTTTCTTGTATGTGAAAGACGAATTATTAAATATGAAAAAAATTAACGATTTTGAGAAACGGAAAGAAAAAAGCTGATGATATCCTTGGCCATGGGCAGGGGAAAGGAATGTACGTGGAAATTTTATTTGTTTCGTCCAGAGCTAATAGAAATCTCAATGGGATTTTATTTACAATATACGCAACCGTATGTATTGCTATGGTGGTTTTCCTTTCTGTTTATACTAGTGGGCACGTGATTGACATAAGGGCGCACCCCTATGGTGCACTTTATTCCCTGTTCAATTCCTCGATTTCTTGGACCGCGTCCTTTTTCCACCCTTGGGAAGTCCAAGAAACGTCATAAATAGGCTGGTGGCAGATGAGATCATGGCATTCGTTCCGCGACCACCTGAGGTATTCCTACCGAGCTGCAGACCAGCGAGTGACGGTTCCAACAGGTAAAAATATTTTTGCAAAAGTAATTTGAATTTTCAAAAATTAATTAATTTCGTGATAATTTTTATTCAAATTTGAAATACAATATTTTCTTTTAATGTTGCAGAATGCGCCATCTACTCTTAGCCGCAGCCCTTCTATACAGTGTGATAGCGGAGTTCGAGGTCAGCTGATTAGAACTTATCAATTAATAGATTTATAGATAGGGTTGTTATCTATTTGGTATATCTTAAGGGGTGCCTTTAGGGAACCCCAAAATATTTACAGGGCAAATCGACCCTTTGCGTTACGAGTGAATTTTCTCAGGAGAAATTTTCACGTAAATCCTTGACAGCAAATTGCTGCTAAATTTTGGAAAATCAGTTTTGAAGTTGGATTAAAAAATTTTTTTTATTGCTTCAGGCTGAAAAATCGCATAGGACGTCGAACGTCGAGACGCAATCATGGCCGAAAAAATTTCTTCCCTGGGGGAATATAGATCATAATTTTGTACCGTCGACCATCGTGATGAACAGGTTTTGAAAAAAGAATTTGCAAAAAATAATTCTCGAATTGTCCGATAATCGTTTTGAAAATGATTTTTAAAATATAAATTTTTTTTTAAGGTCAGGAATCGATCCGACCGATCTTCCGGCGATCCAAGTGAAAAATCTTCAGGATCTACGTAAAGTCACGAGATATCGATCATCGATAATGGAAAAACAACCGATCGTTATTATCATGCACGACTATCAGGAATCGATAGACGATCGATTAGGATCTGGCAGAATCCGCCGTGAAAATCATGGCTGGACGGTGCAGGAGCCATTTTATGTAAAGGAACCCAGCTGGATCGCGATAGATCAGGATGGAAAAGTGATAGGAAAAGTGTCAGAGGAAAACGATCCTTTCTTCGTGACACGTGGAAAAAAGATATTCAGTGTAAAGGAAAAGCAAAATGCAAAAGGAACAACAAGGTATTATAATAATGTGCAGAATCAAAAATATTATCCTGGCACGAATAACGAGGATACAACAAAAAATGTTGAAAAAGGATCAGAAAAATTTTGGAATCCAGAAATGAATTTAATAGCCGGAGAATTTAACGAAAATCAAAAATATCCTGAATTCTTAAAAGATATATTGAAGGATTTAGAAAAATCATTCTACAAGAAAAATTTGAAAAATTTTCAGGACGATCTCATGGCGAAAAATTTAAACGAGAGATCATCGATCTCCTCCAAGATCTCATTTACGAAAACTGACACCAAGGAGGAATATCCGAGAGGTCCTGCAGAACATTTACAGGACGAAGGTATTACCAGCCTGTTGGAGAAAGAGAGACGAAAAAGAGACGTAAACTCAAAAAAGACATTCAAGGACGATCTAAGGGATTTTTACGATGAAAATAATAATTTTGAGAAACGAACCAATTATAAACTCGAAAATGAGGATTTGCGTGAGACTATAAAAAATGCCATTCTTGAGCAAGGATATCGTGTGAATTTCAAGGATCTGAGCTTCCTGCAGCCACGGAATAAACATTCGAATGTCCTGGATATTTTTGACGATCCATTTTTTATTTCGCGTGGGAAAAAAAAAATTCAAAATTATCCCGAACCCGGAGAAAATATTCAGAATTTATCCGAGGACGCTGTAAGTGGCGATGCGATCGAAGAATTTGCTCAGAGTACATCGGCCTGCGAATATCTTTTAAAGATTTTTGGAAATTCCAAATTTTGTCAAGATCCACCGGATAAGAGATCCAAAGAAAAACCGCCGAGAAATCGTCGTGGGATGCTGGATGAAATTTTAACGCGTTACGATCCCTTTTACGTAGCCAGGGGTAAGAGAACTTCGTCACGAGTATCCGGGAAGCCATGGGAAAGAGAAATTTTTGAAAAACCAAAAAGAAGCACTGATACGGATACCGTCAAATTTTTGGAAAACCGTAGAGCCAACTGGTCGAACGCGAGTGATGATCTACAGACTTTGAAAAAATTGCAGCAAATCTCATTGGCAATGAAGGACGACATGTTGGAAGATTACGATATCAGAAATACTGATAATTCAAAAAATTTTCCAAAAGATGGCGCAAACAGTATTAAAATCTAAAAAAATGGAATAAAAAAGAAAAAAAAGTAACCGAGATTAGCTTAGCATATCGTAATTAGTATTACCAGTAATATAGTGGAGAAATAAGAAATAAATATATATACATATAAATATACGTAAAAAAATAAAAATTTTAGCTATACATAGAATGAAGAAAAAAGAAGCGAAAAAAAATAAATAATTTTCTTTTGGCCTTTCAAGAGAAAAAAAATTCATTGTACTTATTGCTACGCAGTTTTACATCTTCCATGCTTTATCATATCCCATTGTTACGTACGTCGTCGAGATCCAAAATTAGTCCGAAAAAATTTTATTTTTCACGGAGTATTAGATTCAGATTTTCCAAAAAATTGTCTTACCACTTCCCACTTTGTATTCTCGTCTTATATATTAACAAAAAAAAAAAAAAACATTTTCCTATCTCGCGACATCTACAGGATTCACCAAATCTCTATTTTCCAGTTTAAAACTGAAAATAAATCCTATTGTCTAAATAACAATGGGATCAGGCAAAAGGTAGGGAGATTATTCATATTAGCGATTCTACCGAAAAATTCATAACCGAAATAAGAGACACCGAGATTATTGAGTAAAATTAACGCGCGTCACTGTTTATCTCAAAATTTCCAAAAAAAAAAAAAAAACCTTTCTACGATTTCGTTACTTTTTTTAATTAAGAGACTTGTAAATTTTTTTGTATCAATTCAAAATCTGAATATCATTGAATTTTAATGATTACGAAATAATTTTTTTTCAAGTAAAAACTTTAATACCAAAAACGACAGAGGCGAAAAAAAAGTAAAAAAAAATATGACAAAGAAAAACCGAAAGAACAAGGAGCAGGGCCTCTACACGGTACGTAAATATTTTCAAAATATTACCGTTGCCACTGGCTACGCATTCCCGTCTAAAAATTTACGATAATCTCAGATCACATCAGGCAGCACATTTTTAGACTAAAGCCGCGCACATGCTACCCCGTAAAGTTTTATCCATAAGTTTTGTAGCGGGAAGACAAAATAAATTACGTGGTACAAGGATCCTCAGCCTTTGACGTAAATGACTTCCTTGGTATAAAAAAAAAAAAAGCGTGTCGCGTGGAATTTTGAAAAAAAGGGGATGCTGCGCGAAAAATTATTCTCGTACAAAATTAATTTGACACACGGTATATCCTTGGTGGACAGTCTTAGAATTTTTAATTTAAATAAATCGATGGGATGAAAAACCAAAATAAAAAAATAACATATTGAGCAACAGTCTTAAATGTAAACCAGTTGCATATGGGGGTGTCAGGTGTGAATTTTGGAGTAGGGTGGTTTGCGCATGCGCAGCTGGTTTTTCCGAGCCAATGAGAAGTCGAGGCGGGAACCACGTGGGATGTATAAGATACCCGACGCGCAGCCCAGCTGCCCATTGCATCCCTTAACTCTGCCGAAGGACCGCAAGGACCTTCAGATTCACAAGGATAAAAAATTGCGGAAGTTGTGAAAGATCGTCGTCCTGTAACGGGTGAGCAAAATCAACTGTCCAAGACGAGAGGATTTCATCCAGGAAGGATCGGCTCTCCGGAGATAAAACTCTTGGAGCGTCCCTTGATAAGGAGGTGAGAATTTTTGAAAATTTTATTTCAAATTTTTCTTTCGATAATAATCCACGTTTAAGGTATACGTCATTTTTGACTCGCTCGGCCGTGAAAATTATTTTGAAATTTTTTTTTCGATATATAAAAAAAATACATCCATCGACAAAACCAATTTTGAAAAGCAACGCGTGTACGTGTAACAGCACTGAAAGCTTTCCATAATCAAATTCGAACGTGACTTGCCCACAGAATTGCACTTTGACCTTTTTTTTTAATCTACCACGAGAATGCACTCTTGTACACTGTTATCAATTCTCTTTCACCGAACGTTGAATCAATTGCTAAGTAATTAGAGTGCCTTCGTAAATGATTATCGAAAAATTGTCTGTAGAGAAAAATAGAGGTGAAAAACAAATGGGAACGACACGAACGTTAAGGGTCCTGAAAGTTTGCATCTAATGAAAGAATATAATGCTATAATACGATTAGAGTATACAGGGTGAGTCACTAAAAAAATTAACACCTCAAATAACAGGTTCGTATGTGATTTTACGAAGTGAATTTTTAAGGTGAAAAATTCCATTAAAAAAACAGTGTCGACTACCAACCCTTAAGAAGTACCAATAAAAAAAGTAATTTTCACTATTCAACTTAACCAATCTAACAGACAATATTTCGATTGAAATATTTTTTTTCGATAAAAATCGAAACCCAATCAGTCATTAAAAATATTAATTGTGATTGTTCTATATAAAAAAAATTAAGTACATAGTTAATGCACGGGACTATCTTTGTATGGTAAAAGTCATAAATCGTCAAAAGATAAATATTAATTTACAATGAACCGAGAGGAAGGAAGAAAATAGTGGAAAAAATGTATCAAGCAAGTGTGAAATGAAGTTTCGCTCATAATAAAAAAAAGATTCGGTATGATAATTAATAAATAACGAGTACAATGGAGAAAAAATAAAAAGACATTATTTATAATGGAAACGTGACAGATAATAAGACAAACGATCTCGTCCTTATTTTATTTTTTTTTTTCCCCCCTCTTTTATATTACTCTCAGATATTTAGTTCCAAAGTGCCACTTATATCGTCAAAAGAAATATTTCCGTCGCGCCAGGGAAGTGTAAGCAGGGATATGAAAAATATAACGAGACAATATGCACTGATGGATCAAAATAGAAAAAAAAAAACGCGATCGACTAGCCGCGAAATCAAAATGCAAAAAATATATATTAAAAAATAATTTGAATTTGTTTATTTTCGCGAAACGCCATAAGCATTACGTAACAAGGGTATAAAGCTTTTATATCGACAGAGTCCATTGTGCGTGCGCCCATTGAATTCACCAATCTATGAACTCGGTGTTAAACTTGATAACACTGTTATCAGGATTCAGTAAATATTCTTAATGTCTAATTGCTATGAAGTATTTGATAAAAAATCGTATCAGGGCATTGATAATGAGTTTTGAAAATTTCAAGTATTTTTTTGGTGTACCTTAATAACACTGACTGAAGTCACTGCGAAAGTAAAATTTGAAAAATTGTATTACGATCGATAAAAAAAAAAACTTGCAATGTCTTTTTTTGGGAGGCATTTGTGATATTTATTTTTTATTTTCGACTTTTACAGACATGTTGTGGCTCTTTGGTATCTTTGTGATTCTTACGCCGACCACGTGTGCGAATTTGGAACTTGGGAGTTTCGAGGGTCCTGTGGATCTTTATGATAGTGGCAGATATGACAAATTTGATAACATGGACAACCCTTCATCCCTGTCTAGCAGCAACAACGAGGACAATGCAGACGAACAAGAGAATTTTGCAGCGAATTTAGGTAAAATATTTCATTTCGTCGTATATTGCAAAAAAAGTGGGAAAAAATTTGCAAAAGTTCTTTTTGCGATATCAATGTTGTGGCATATGAAATTAAACGTTAGGTAATTGCAAACTTGATTAATGTTCTTTACTATTTTGTCTGATTGTCAAATGATAATATATGAAGGGTCAAAATCCAATGCCGAATTGAACGATTGCAACTTGACGTCACGTAAGAATCTCGTACTATATTTTTCTGGGGAAATTGGAGAGATTTTGGTAAAATGTTTGACACCTGAAGAAACGAACTTGAAAGACACATCGAGCGAAGCTGCGAATAAAAGGCGTAAAAGATCCGTACAGTTTAGCGAGGATGATAACAGGATGAATAATAAAAATAAGCGTAACAGTTCGCCAATGGCTACGTGGTTCCATTTTCACACGCAAGATAAGGTAAAGAGAATTTTGTAAAAATATAATCTTAGTAATTATATAATGTAAGTATACGTCACTGATCTGTCTGCGTGAAATTCTTAGACGATACCGATTCAAGAGAGGCAAGATCCATTGGAGGAAAAGAAGAGTCCAGCTTTCAACCCTTGGGGTGGAAAGAGAATGATGATTCTTCGTGCGAATTTCGATAATCAACGACCGATCAGGATGCCGTTTAACAGTTGGGGTGGAAAAAGAAGCGACGAGAGTTTTGAAAAGTACAACGACGAAAAGAGGGGTAGATTTTTCAATTGGGGAGGGAAACGTGTTCCATTCAACAGTTGGGGTGGCAAGAGAGCCATGACTACTGTGAGACAAAGAGTACCATTTAACAGCTGGGGTGGAAAACGAGTTTCCTTTCACAGTTGGGGTGGAAAAAGGAATTGGATACTAGAAGAGGATGAGAAGGAAATTGGTAAAAACAGAAGACATATCTTTAATTCTTATTGTAGATCATTGCGAATGAATTATAATTATATATAAATATTATAATAGCTGGTACGGAACAGGTGGCTGATCTTTAACTCTAATAATTGAATGTGATGGGGTTCATTTTAAGAGACTTAGTGATTTGGTTTTAAATTGTAATTTTCAGATAAAAGAAGCAAAACTGACAGTTCGGATGACTTAGATGTTAAGAGAACAAAGTTCCATGCTTGGGGTGGTAAAAGAAGTGATGATTTTTATAGCGGGCTATCTAAACGAATTCCTGAAGAAGTTATAGATAAGAGAAGTCCTTTACATTCATGGAGTGTGTACCTTGAGTAGAAACAACCATTTTAAAGATATAATTTATTGAATAAATTGTATGCAGAACAATAAAACCTCTTAATGATCCCTTCGCAATAGGTGAAAAACGTGACATGATTGAAACTGGCGATGACATGGAAGCTGAGCATTTACCACAAAAGAGTACTCCTGGTCGAAGTATGAGATTCAACAGTTGGGGTGGAAAACGATACAGTAACAATCCTGTAGTTGATGCACCAGAATCAACACATGGCGACTGGAAAAGCTTCTTGAGAAGATTTCAGTCCTGGCAGGATAAACGAAGCGGAGGAACAATCAGCATGATGAACTCCGAAGCTAGCTTAATTCCAGAATCCCTTGCTATTCGTAAAATCTTCTTTCCTTGGGGTGGTTAAGACATTCCGAATTGCATGAAGCTATCGGCTAACATGATTATGGTTACAAATCACATTGACTCATAAGACATTGCGGAGATTAGTGAAAAATGATTCTAATCAGATTAAACTATTTCTTAGTAAAGATCAAAAAGATATAAAATATTAAATATGTAAAGGATATGTCTGTAATCTGAAAATCAAATGTTCTAATATTCTATCATTAAAAGATAATATTTTCAAATGATGTTCAGAGTTCTCTACTCAAGTAATTATACAATTCTCTAAATTAGAGAACATTAACCAATTATTACGATACCGATGACAGAAAATAAAGCAAAAGATATCTATATTGCATACTCTTGGATTCTCTCATTCAATTATAATAATGCATCACATAACTACTAATAAAATAAGGTGCAAGTAATGTGATAATTACAATTGGTAATTAATCAATACAGAATTCAATGATGCCAAATAAACTATTAAGCGTGTACTCTTTGTTTTAATCAATCTTTTCTTTTATGCACTACTTTAACAAGTATTAAACTAATTAATTGCAGTTTCAAAAATAGTATATACATATTCATGAAAACGTCAAAACAGGTTAAACGTCAAACTTCCTATAACCAGAAGTTTATGAAAGTGAAACAAGTATTCTCAAAGTACGACTACTCAATGAATTCTAGAAAATATGCATATTTTTTAAGATAATAAGACTTACAGCGTGTAATTCCCCTATAAACAGAGAATTCTCGTGTTTAATATTTCCTTTGCAAATCAAAATCAAACCACAATACACAATGGAGTCATGTCAGAATTTTAAGCGCAGTTATAAGATGGCAGCACCAACTCAACAGAAAAAGAGCTACAAACATAAGTAGAGAGATGCACAAACCTGTAGCTTGGCGGGCAGAGGTTCTCCGCTGGTTCCCAAAGCAACCTTCAGAACGAGACCAGGAACTACAGAACTTCTCCCCAACTATTGAAGTAGCCTATTGTTGAAACATTTTTGAGACACTTTTAAGAAAGTGCGGTACTAACTTGACATCATGCAGGACCTTAATTTTTGAAAAATGTTTCATCGATAGACAAAAAGAAATAAGAAGAAGCAATAAGAGAAAAAGAATAAAATTAGTTGTACAGAAACATTGAAAATTCGAAAAATTTAATAAAGCTTTCCAAATACTACTAAAAATTATTGGATCTTGATTTAATTTCACAATTTATTCAAAATATAAAATCGAGGCT